>BQNB010030880.1:22852-40619 GCA_026074375.1 Tanacetum coccineum
GACATATTTGAATAACAAAATATTCCTTGATTTGTGGTAAATACCGTTTTCTCTTTGTCTTCTTTTGCCATTTTAATTTGGTGGTATCCTTTATATGCGTCTAGGAAGCATTTGAAAGGATATCTATAGAGAGACTCTATTTTCCAATCTATCTCTGGCAATGGGTAGCAATCCTTGGGACATGCATTGTTTAGATCTTTGAAATCTACACACATTCGCCAGGTTCTATCATGTTTCTTGACCATTACCGGTTTAGATAGCCAACTGTGGTAATGGACTTCTTTCATGATTCCGGCATCTACCAGTTTTTCCACTTCTTCTTGGATTGCTTTGTTTCTTTCCGCTGCTTGCCCTCTTTTCTTTTGCCTGACAGGTGGGCATCCCTCCTGGATATTCAAGCGATGTTCCGCAATGCTTCGTGGGACGCCCGTCATATTCGCTGGCTTCCAGGTAAAGACGTTTAAGTTTTGCCCAAGTAGAGTACATAGTTCCATGCGTCCTTTTTCTGTTAGGGTAGACCCTATGGCTATTGTTTGCTCAGGGTATTTCGGATGAATGGCCACTCTTATCTTTTCTTCCAATATTTTGCCAGCTTCTGGGGGCCGTGTACTAGGTCCAAAGATCATTGCACATTCCATTGGGATGATCATGCTGCTTCGTAATGTTACAGTTCCTCCTTCAACTGGGAATTTTAACATTCCATGTGCCGTAGATGGTATGACACGGATTTTCCTTATACCCGGCCTGCCTATTATTCTATTGTGTTGGGATGGTGACCTGACAACCATGCGGAAGTGGAATGCTCTTCGTCACCTATTTTCAATAGCAAGGATATCTTGCCCAGCTGCCAAATGGTTTCCCCACTGAATCCGGTTAGGTATGTGGTAGGCGGAACCATCTGGCTTCTTATTTCAGGTCGGAGCCTGACGAAACAGTGTTCGTATAAGATCTTTGAGGATGCTCCTCCGTCTACGTACATTCGGCGCACGAAGTGCCCTCCTATCTCAGCCTCAATGATCATTAGTCCCTCCGTTCCGTCCTCGTCTCCCAGAGGTGGGAAAGATATTGTTGTCTCCGGAGAGAAACTCTGGGTAACCTTTTGCTTGGCTACTTTTTCCCATGGTTGGATCATCAGGATAGATAGTAGTCTTTCCTTTCCGGTCGTATCCTCCTTCTTGGGTGCCTTTGGCTTGTCATTCTGTTTTAGTTCTTTGATGAATTGTGACAATTTTCCTGCCCTGATCATTTCATCTATCTGCTTTCTCAACTGCATGCATTCGTCCGTACTATGGCCCGTATCCGCATGGAATTCGCAGTATTTGTTTGGATCCCTTTTTTCCGCTAGGGTTACCATTGATGGTGGAGCCTTGAATTTTCCTTTTTCTAAAGCAAAAATTTCTTTCGGGGTCTTTGTAAGGAGTGAGAACCTGTCTGGCTTCCGGTCCGACATGTGCTTGTTTTTTAAACTCTTTTTGAAACTCGGTTTATTTCCCCCTTCTGGTTGCTTTCGTGGCGTGGGTGCTTTCTTCCGGCCATGACTGAATGCGGCAACTTCCCCTTGTAGAAAAGACGTAGTTACCCTGTACATTTCGTCTATTGACCTTGGGATTTTTTTTATATAAACGCTTAATTAACTCAGGGTGGGTTATCCTATGCATGAATCTGGAGATCTTCATGCATTCTGGCGCTCCTTCCACTTCCAGGACTTCTTCTTTGTATCTTTCCATGATCCTCCATGGTCTTCTCACGTTCCCTTTTACTTGATTGATGTTCTCCAGACTGGATCCTTTAATTGTGTTTTGTTTGGCTGGCAGATAATTTTCCTAAATGGTTGCCACTCAGATCTTCATAGATTGTCAATGGATTCTTTTTGGATTTTGTGTAACCTGAATATAGCGTTCCAGTTACGGTCGAGTTGAACATGTGGCACCACGTTGGCATTGCCCATCTCTCTGTCTTTGCAGCGGACTGAAATAGCTTTATATGGTCTTCCGGATCCCCACTTCCGTCATATGTCTTGACATGGCTAGGCATCCTTGTCCTTGGGAAGTCAAAATGTCGGATCATGGTCATGAAAAGGGATTCTTTCTTCACACGTCTAAGCACACTGGGAAAGATCGTCTTCTAGGTATCTGACCTATGCCCTTTTTGATTTGGACTTTCAGTGACCCCCTTCGCTGTCTTCGCTCTCCGAATATCCATTGGTTTCTTCGGGACGATGTGCCCTCATGATGATGCTTTCTTGCCGGTCCTCGGTTGTCTTTGCTTGGATAACTCAGGTGGTGACTATCAGTAGCGTGATTTGCGCGCCTGGTTTCTTTTCTTCCAGGTCTATTGAAACACACCTCCCTTCTTCCGCGGGACTGGTGACGGGCTGCCGGGAGGTGATTGCGCCACATGCTTCTTCTGGGCTCTGTTCGGGCAGTTATTGGCGTTTTTGATTCGGAGTATGTGACTCTTCATTGGTTTCTTGATTTCTCCTGATTCATTACCGTAAAAGTAGGCGTGCCTTTTCCTGCATTTGAGATTATTTTGCTTGCTCTTTTCTTTTTGCCTTCTTTTTCCAGCAATAACGTATAAAAGTTGGTGGTAGTCCTTTGTCGCACAATTATTCTTCAGAGCTTCATTGGACGCAGGTTCCTCGAGACGATTTTGGGACATTTTTCCCCTTAGTGTTTCGCACAACGGATTGGGTATTGTTGAGGTTTTGTTGTTCTATGAGTGCTCATGGTGAGTTTTTAGAAAACGTGGTTGCGTTCGGGTCCCACGAATGGCGCCACTTGTTAATACAAAATAAGTATCGGGTATAGAACTGGGCTCAAATCCTGTATTAGATTGGGCTTCCGGGTGATTTGAGCGTTGGGTTTTGTATTAGAGCAAGAGAAGTGACGATTTCCTGCACAATCAGACAAAAACTGTTAGCCTTACCGTGGGGATGGGCCCCACAGTTAGACTCCGGCGTGAAAGTAAGTAAACATGTAGAGAGAGAAAGTATGAGAGTACAGAGTGAGAAAGTCATACTGTTCATTGTGTATTAGGTCTCTATTTATAGGGGTCTAGTACTAGGGTTTCCTAGTATTTCGTAGTGGCCAGAGTGGGTCCCTTGTCTGGCAAGGTCCCGTAATAACCGTGTATACGGACGCGTGTGCCTTCCGTGGGCGGAAGTATCCTATAGTTAGGTCCGCGTCCGTTTTGCCGTATCCGGGCTGTGACCAATGCAGGATTGGGTTTTCTTTCGGCCCATGACTGCTAAGTTGGGCCCATAAGCCCAAGTGATAGTGTGGTCCAAGCCCAGAGGCTTGGTATACCTATTATACATCATCACACATCGATGTCGTAGACGAATAAAAATGGTTGTTCTTTCTCTTATTATGAAGAAGATGATTAAATTACATATATAAATGATTAAATAAATACATTGAAAATAAAAATAAGATGAGAGGATGGGACAGTAGATGCAGCACGCATGTGCTTTGTATGTGAACAAAACTTTGCCATTTGAATAAACGTTTAAAATGTATCCCTCAAGTTTCAGTAGTTGGCGAGATTTCCCCTCAAACTTTAATATATTTAAACATGTGAATAAGTGAATAGCTAGTTCAATAATCTTATAAAAAATGAAATGCATAAAGGGCAATCCATAACACACATTAGATTATGTTATCCAGAATTAAATTACAAGACAGCCCATTATAGTTTTGTTATATGACACAGTCAGCCCTTAAGGTTTTATATGTAACGCTAGTGACTCGTTTAGTTTGTTAGGCTTATACTAGTGAACATTTAATAGATTATTTAAACGATAATAGTGTAAAATGAGTAGATTCGGTTGGCTTGATAATATTATTACAAAGGACTTGTTAATTGATTATAGGATCCTTAATTTATTATTAGACGATCGCATTTGTGACACTTGAAATGACTCAAGAAATAACTAAAGAACCTTAAACTCGAAAGTGACCACACAAGTTCAGTCGGTAAGGACTTTGAAAAAAATAAGTAAACATTCTACACAAAAATTAAAAATTTTAGATAAAGAGTGCGAAATCTAAGTACATAAATAAACGTATGGTGCTAAATCTTTATAAAAACTAATTTATATTTATTCGTGTAATATTTACAAATTCTAAGTCGCGACTTTATTTTTAGGTTGCTTTTAGAACTTTCCTCGGCCTTCTGACGATCGTTCCTCGTTTATCTTTTCTCGGACTCCCGACGTTTATATCTCGCTATCTATTATCATATTGCTTAAGGTGAGTTCATAGCCTCTTTTACTACTCAATTGTTTTACAAACTCTACGGGGTGAGATTACATGCATGTTTACTTTTGGACACAAGTGCTTTTCAAATGGTATGCTATCCAGATTATTGCCTGATTATTATTGCTTAAGTTACCACAATTCCAATTAAGTCCCTTTCATCATGAACCGTTAATTACCTTGGAGGGATAAGCGTGAATGTTGTGGGTAGATCTATCAGGACTGACAATCCCCGCCTTAAATTTCTGGTCACAAGTTGACCATGCTGCATTTAACATGTTGAGTACTTTGGAATGTTTTGGCATACATTCTGCATATTATAAAGGGCAAAAACAGTTAAGGTTTCGGGGTCATGAGCTTAGAGCAATAATACATGTTTTGGACTACTGAATTTGTTTCGTAGTCTACTATACTTAAATCTTGTGGTCCACTAAACTGTTTGATTACAATAACAATACTTAATCATTATTTTATGATTAAAACCTATGAATTTACTCAACAATTTTGTTGACTTTTTAGCATGTTTTATCTCAGGTTTTCAGTTATATTGCTCGGAGGGAAGCCGCACGGATATGTAATCGGAGACTTTTCGCATTATTATACATTCGATAAAACTTCTTTTGAAATTTTTGTCATGTCTAAACACTTGTGTTATTTTGAAACTTTTGGGACATGTTTAGTAAACTCTGATATTTTTAATGCATCAAATGTTAATATTTTTAAATGTACTTTAAAACATCTCTTTTTGAGGTTGTTTTCCATGACTTGTACTTTGTGACTATGAAGTAGCACCTCAATTGTTACCGTTCCGCTGCTTGTCTGATTTTTGGAGGTGTTACAAGCCAACCCCTAAGTGTTGTTATCCATGATGAAATCCATCTCATCATTAATTGTTTCTTTCTAGAAAGCAACATCTTGAGACTTCATTGCTTCATCAAATATCTTGGGATCATCTTCTACATTAAAGCAATAGGAGTGTTATTCAGAGACCTCATCCTTTGTTCCTTCAATTAAGCATAATTGAAATTCAGGTCTAAAATTATTTGGAGTCCTATTCCTTTTGCTCTTTCTAAGCTCAGGTTCAGGTTACTGAACAACCTCTTTAGGGACCACTGAACCACCAATGTCTTCAGTTCTATTAGGAATCCTGAGACTTAGTCAAGGGACTGATGAGGATCTAATCTCATTAAAGATAGCATCCCTTGATTCAATTATTGAGTTAACTAAAACTGAATCATTAGGTTCAATAACATAGAACCTATATGCCTTAGAATGCTCAGCATATCCAACAAAGATGCATTCAATGCCACTTTTACCCCAAGTTTTCAGCTTTGGAATCTAAGGAGTTACAACTGACTCTTACATCCCCAAACCCTGAGATATATTCAGGTTTGGTTTTTTTTAGTCTAGAGTTCTTAAGGGGTAATCTTGTTCTGTTTTTTGGGAACACCAACCCCCCCCCCCCCCCAACCCCCCCCTCATCTATAAATAGCAAGCTGTTAACATAGCTTCACCCCAAAACTCTTGACTCAGTCCTGAGTAGGACAACATGGAATTAACCATTTCTTTCAGTACTTTATTTTTCCTTTCAGATATACCTTTTTATTGTGAAGTATAGGGGGCGGTCGTTTCATGGATAATACCAATAGACTGAAAATACAGAGTATCCATGTACTTACCTCCCCTATCAGTCCTGAATCTTTTGATCAAGAACCTTTGTTGTAATTCAACTTTAGTTTTGAATACTTTGAATTTATCTAATGCTTCATTTTTTTGTTTTAGTAAATAAAATTAACAAATTAAAGCATCATCAATAAATGTCTACTAAGTATTTTTTATTCCTTAATGAGGGAGTAGCATGCAGATCACATAAATCACTGTGGATCAGCTTCAAAACTTTAGTTTTACGTTTTACATTTTGAAATTGTTTCTTAGCTATTTTGTTCAGCATGGAAGTCTTACATTTTTCAGTGTCCATGTCAAAAACTGGGATTAACCCATCCTATGACATATATTGCATCCTTTTAAAGTGGATATGGCCCAGTCTAGCATGCCACAAGATTGAATCATTCAGTTTAGAGGTTGACATGAAGGCTAAACCAATATTATCGTTGATAATATTAAACCTGAACATATGATTACTTAAATAACAAAAACCAATAACACACCATGTTTAGTGTTAGACTTATCATTTCACACACAAACATGATTATAAGGAAGAACTAGAGAGAGAGAGGTTTTAGAGAGAGAAAATAACAAAGAAAAATGGCTACACATTAATGAGAAAACAAAATGATCAACACCCTCTCCACATGAGGAGAGGGCTTTATATAGTTGATTACTTGGGCTAGCCTTAGGTTTAAGTGGACTTTTAAGGCCGAGCTTGATATCTAATGGGCTTAAAGCCCATAACTAGGCCTAATTAGCATATAGAATTCCCGAGAACATTTACTAGACTAATACAAGGTTCAAGAGTCTTAATGACCATCACTTCACATAAAGCTAGGTCTAACAATCTCCCCCTAAGGGGTGGTCATTACGCATAAGGCTTCACTTCTTGTTTCGTTCTTTAGTCTTGGAACATTGTTGTCTTGGGAATTCTTTTAAAGTTCCTTTTGCATGCTTGTGATCATGGATCTTGATCTTTAACTTGATATGCTTTGACAAAATACTGATATCGTGGTCTTTGGCCTTGATTTGTCTTGACAGTTGAGATCTCTAAATCTTTATCCTTGAATCTTTCTGCCGCCTTGCAATCTTGTGTCATTACCCTCATGCTTATTATCTTGAAAACTTGCTAACAATCTCCCTTAACATTTTCTTTGACTTGATTACTAGAACTTCATGAGTAATTTTCACAATGATGTTCTTATGAGGAAGTGTATGTACATCAGAGATTGCGGGAGTCTTAGAAACATGTACTTAAGCTTTCATTATGAATTTATCTCTATGGATCATGAGCATGAGGTATTGAATCTTGACTCAGCTGGAATGAGGTTGTAATATGTCTTTGTTAGTGATAAACTATAGCCGTCACTTATACTTGAAAATTAATGTTAGTGATAAACAACAGGTATGGACGAATATGTCTTTGTTATTCATCTTAAGTTCGGTTACATTAACCTCTGGTTTCGTGAGGACCGTTTTACACTATGACTACTGTACCTGTGATCAGGTAGATTCAATTTAGAAGAATCTCATTGACAGGGTTTCCAGCTCAAAGTGTTAGATCCTCTAACCGGTTGCATTAGATTCACCATACTTGCTCGTTCTCATTACCAAAACGTCTCAAAGCAGACAACACGGTAAGAGTGATTCAGTTAGTTACTTTCTTTCTGATTGAGTCGTCAATTCATTTACTATATATGGACCATTACGTTATAAAGTTGACACAAGCTTGATTCATATAGAATCTCGCAAGCCACTACCAATGAGCTTGTTTGATGTTGGCCAAGATAGGTTTTATATCATGTCTCTGTATTACTAAATTGTATCACTTAGAGGTTCTGGAAATTATCAACTGGGAATAATGCGTAGGATCTTTGATACCAATATTTGTATAATTGATGTACGACATTTTGTTATTGTATTTGTGTCTAGTGTGATTGTGTTTGGATCTCATTGGCTCTGACTTATGAGTTGCACAGTTGTTTATTTGGGAATCGGTGGCTGGAATTTGGTGTGGACTGCCACCTTTTTGATTATCAACGATCTCGGAATAAGGGAAAGCCTGAGGATAGCAACGTGTTGATCTCTGTGAGAAATAAAACAGAAATCTTTTGAGAGATTCTGAGTGGCTAGGGAGGGTTTTGCATTGCATCACTGGGTCCATGATGTCAGTCTTCAATATCAGAATCATCTTTGTGTTTACTGATAGATTATGTATTGACCTGATTTTTGCCTAAGGTTGTGTGGAGGGCTTCTTTCTTTTCACCCTTTATCCTTACAATTCTTATTCATTCTTCAACCCCTTCAGTGCTTACTGAGACTTCATGACTAGTACCTTGTTGGGTTTGTTCAAGTACTAGCTCCATCTCAGTGAACTATTCCCTTTCTCACTTTCCTCCTTTTTATCGATCATACCTAGGATTCTACTCTATCTAATGGGTGTTCTAGGTTGATCCCCTCCGGTTTTGGCTGGTTCATGGAACGAATTATACCTATCCTTAACAACCTTATAACTCCTTTGGAGAAACAACAGTGCGGTCGGTCTTTGGTGGTATTGGCCTGAAGAATTTTCCATAAACATTTGATAAAAACACATCAATGTGTTTGAGAAATCATTTAGACACATTGAGTGCTTTCCAGAGTTACCAAAAATCTCCCCCTTCAATTTGCACCATATTATGAAAGAGTTTTGCACATGCGAGGTTTAGTTTTGTGAACACACTTGTAGATTGAAGATTGTTATCTGTTAGTTGATCACATTTTAATCACTATTCTCCCCTTCAAAAATTGCATATGTGGATATTAATTTTTTGACAATTAGTGACTTAAAAACAAGTTAATGTCCGTAATTCACATGAGTCTAATAAGTCTTGGGAGAACAGGAGGCATTGCAGAATGAATTTCATATGTTACTTCCCCTCCAATTATAGAATTGAGTGAAACTTGGTGTGGGAGTTTGTTGAGGCACACAAATTTGAAAGAATTTGAAATTTGTTTTTTGAAAACTTATCTTGAAAAATATGTCAAAAGAAAATGATGTACGATGAATCTTGTATTATTTCATTTCTTTTAGTGCTTCTCTTTGAACATTCAAAAACTTTGAATTGTTTATATGACATTGCTCAAGACGAGAAGTTATGAAAATTCCCGTTGTGTAGGATAAATGGACATTACATGAACATTTTCCTTTCTTTGGCAATTATGTCCGAAGTCCACTAAGCTGACATTTACTTAGAAGTCGTTGAGAAAAAAATGGAAAGGACATATTTTGAACGCCATTTGAAAACTCCTCGCTCGGGAATTTCATTTTTTTCTCCCTGTGTTAATATTATATCAACATTTTAGGTGCGCAATGTTAATCATTGTGCGAAGAGAAGTGTCGGAGGAAGATTATTTTTGTTATTTTGAATTTGTTGATTTTATATTTTGTGTTTTCTAGATTTTTTATTTTTGTTATTTTCTTTTTCATATATATATAAGTCAAACTAAACGAGAAAGATCAAATAATATTTACAAGTCGAAAGTTTCCATCAGCTATGTCTGATAGTTGTTGATAGAGTTGAAGTAGATGAAGTTGAAATCTAGTTGTTAATTGAGTTTTTCGAATTGCACTCAAAACGCAGTAACAGCTGAAGATCTTTGAAACAACTGATTTTCTCCTATTAAACTTTGAAACAAAATCTATCATTTGATTTTATGATAATCTTATATTCTGACTACTGGAACGTTCCGTTGTGTGTGCGAGGCTTTGGAACGTTTGGGTGTTATACTTCATTGATATTTCCTTATTTGTGAATCCAATGTTGGTAGATCAAGAAAAAGACTCGGTACCCCGCTGTATTTTCATGTTTAGCATAGCTGTAGTTTTGTTAGTAATCGAAAGTTGGATCTTGTTGTTATTGACGTTTATTGGATGCATCAGCAGTAGTAACAATGGAAAACTTTGAAACAACTTGATTTTCTCCATTGACTTTGAAACAACTCTATCATTGATTTTGTGATTATCATTATATTCTGCTGCATGAACCTCTGTTCATGTTGTGGTGCGAGGCTTGAACCGTTGTGTTTAAACATCATTGATATTTCATCATTTGTGAATCCACTGTGACACTGGTTTCTGAGATATCAGCTTTTTCAGCAACCATACTCTGAGATTTTCCTGCTTGACATTAAATGAAGTACCTGCACTGAAATCAAAACTTTGTTCCTTCTGAACATTGATTGATGTGCCTGCACTTAAATCCAGAGTTTGTTTGCATTCATAAATATTAGGGATATTTACATTTGAACCATGTGTGGGTTCACTGTCATCCTTGCTTGTACAAGAAGCGAGTATCTTTCCTGTAGAAACCCACCTAAGACCAACAGTTTTGAAAATTCTACCCGTAGGTTTCCACCTAAGATCAGATCTTGGAGATGTTTTCTCATACACAGCGGAAGTCTTATTAGGAGAAAATCTATGTCCTATGAAGATCTGCCTTACAGGTTTCTGAGTATGACATTTCTATTTGACAGGTTTGTTACTGTTTCTAGTCTTGTTGGATTGAATTTTAGCACGAGAATTCACTTCTTTTAGGAAGTTTGTTATACAAGCATCATGGTTTTCATTAAAGACACACTTATGACATGTAGAACAAACAAAGCATTTGGAATCTGAGAAAGAATTAGAATTCTTAGAGTGATCTGCTATGGGCACAGCCGTTTTCGTTACACAACTACTCTTAGATACAGGCAAACTCCTAGTTGAGTGATTAGTGCTTCTAGGTTTTAGTTTGCTATCATCAGTAGTGCTTTGAAATCTAGCAGAAGGCATCACACTAGTTTTTGAGTTCCTATCTCTTTCTTGTGTCTTTTTCCTAGCTTCATCTAGATAGTGATTATGAACCATGTCATTTGAACTAAATCTTGGCAAGTTCTTAGAACTATTCCTAGATGAGCTAGATGCAATCATATGATTAGGTTTTGAAAAAGCGGATTCACTTCTCTTAGGCAAATAGTGTTGAGTTACTGGTCTTGACAAATTGTGATTCACATCAACTTGGGAGGCAAACCGTGGTTTTGACATTTGAGGCCTTTTAGATTTAAACACATTCGGTTGTCTAACAACTGATTGGTTTCTTAGTGATTGTGAAACTGGTTTCCCTAAGACTGATGTTTTAGCAAACTTAGTATCCACACTATTTCCTTTTAACTTCCTTAAGTCGTTTTTTAAAGCAGTAATTGCAAAAACCTTTTCCTGAATTTGAGCTTTTAAATCAGCATTATTAGCAAGCAAAGAAGTTGTCTGTTCTATAGTCTTAGATCTCATAATTTTAATAGAATCATACAAATCTTTGTAATGCTTTTTCAAAGTCTCATTTTCCTTAAGTAATTTAGCCACAGTATGTTCTAATTCGATGTTCATTGTTTCAAGTACATCAATTTCCTTTTTAATCTTGGCTTTATTACTTGTTTCATTCAAAATTTGACCATGTTGCCCTGATTTTAAAGCTTGATTTTGATATTTAAGTTCAAGAGCAATACAATGTGCTTCCATTCTTGAAAAATCTTTTTGAAATTGGGCAACGGTCTTTTTGAGTAAAATATTTTCAGACTTGAGAGATTGACTTAAAAATTCAGTTATCTTATTATCAAGTGATGAATCAAGCACATGACTTTTAACTTGACATTTTTCAGTATACTGGTCAACCCTACCTTCAGTAATGATTTTAGGTTGCTCAGTATGCTATTGTCATGTAGCAAAGATATTACATTCAGCAGTCAATTGTACCTCAACCATTGGCGCTTCGTCATATATGGGTCTGATATCTGCATTATCAGCATCTGCATCATTCCCAGATCTACTGCTTGTATCTTGCATTTCTGATTCTGTCTCATTGCTTTATGTAACAACTAAACTAACATCCAATGCTTTACCCATGTCGACCTTTCCCTCTTGAATAGTGGCCGGCGGATATCTTGAAGTAATGGCGGACCTAAAGAGTGTCATAGCTTTGTTGAGCCTTTTAAGTGGATCATCGGTTAGAAGAAATGATGGTACCTCAGTTGATCCATCTGAGTCATAGATTGTCAGACTGAGTTCCAGATGTGGATGCTTGCTGCAATGTATCCTCTGAAGTGCAGTTCACTTTTAACTTCTAAAACTGTCTGTTGAGCACCCAAAAGGATGCCATAGATCCATTTTCTTGAAATTCTTCTTTGTTAAGATGCATTTCTATTTGAGCGCGAAGTTGATCTACCGTTGAGAGTAACTTCCTACTTGGCGTAGACAAGCGTACATCATCATAACCCTTCACATCAACCAAAGATGACATGAATGCCCGTTTGACATCCGAAGTTCGATATGAGTGACTTTAATCTTCTTTAGAAAGAACCAAAAGGTTGAATGAAGGTGATCGAAAAATATGTCATGCATTCTCTCTTTTCTTTGACATCGTTGTATTTTATTGCAATGCACATCCTTTTGTTTCAGAATCAAAGCTGCTTTCTTTCACTAGTTTAGCTTGAATGCAATCCTCTGAAGTACTATTTATTCTTTTCCTAGAACAAGATGTTTTTGTTTTGACAACTAAATCAAACTTTTGAATGCATCAACATATGAATGCTTGAATTGTAATTTGATGCTCGTATCTTGTGTATAGCATTAACTTCTTTGTTTCAATAATTGTAGAGTCACGTTGTTGGATGAAGAATTATCTCAACTTGTATTTTCCCATGGAATCCATGTTACAGATCAAAATGCATCTTAAAGGAGTGGGCATCAAATCTTAGTATATTTCTGCATACGCTCTTTGAAAGTATGAATTGAAATCTTTTTCAAATGCTGTTTTGAGTTTTGTCAAAGTAGTGTTGCAATCAGTCTGAGAAAGTATATTTTTAGTAAGACGTTGTTCTAGTAAATCCAAGTCTTGAGAGAATGTTCTCTTAAAGATAGGCATGGTACCAAAATCTTTGTAAGTTTATGTGAGAAACTTGAATGTGACTATAATTCATCTAAACTCTTCATGCACCTACTTCTTGAAAGTTGTGTCTCCTTCTTGAACTTTAGAAAGTTGGATACACGACATAAACTGTGTCTTTGTGAAGACCACTTAATGTTTGAGTTGGCAAATTGTTATTGGTATTTGACATTTTGATGTTGTGAATGGATATCAGATCTTAAGTAGGTAAAGTGATTTGTTGTAGTTTTGATGTCGTTGAAATCGTTATTGACGTTTAAGGTACTTAAGCTTTTTGTTAACGATTAATGTGCTTAAAAGGACTGACGACTTAATTATAAGTGCTAAGGACCAACGGTGAAAAACAAATTCAGCTTGAAGGGTTAATAAAAAAGGAAATGACTTGTTGTGAATTAGTTTTGAACTCCAAGGACTGCATGTGACAAAAATGAATTTTGTTTATTAAAAAAAAATTTCCCTCCTTTATTACGTCTTCTTCGTTTCAAAAGAGTTAAAATGGAACGATTATGTTTATGATCTCGCGTAATGGTACGATTATTGTCGATCAAATGTAAACACACCACGATGATTGTTGAAAGACCGCGATCATAGTGATATAAGTCTAGTAGAAGACCCGTAAAAAACCGAGGAACCCAAAATCAAAAAACATGAAATGTTTATAATTCGTCTTCGTAAATCTGATTAAATCGCCTAGCTTCTGCTTAGATACTATTTCACCTTGCATCAAATGATTAATTCGCCTTGCATCAAATGATTAATTCTCCTTACATCAAATGATTAATTCGCCTTGCATCAAATGATTAATTCGCCTTACACAAAGGATTAACCCTCGTCCTCATACTTTTGTGGATTAAATCGGTCCTCTGTTGTGGATTAAATCGGCCTTCCACTAAGCTTTAATCGCCTCTTGAAGCTTGTCTTAATTCGCCTCGTGAAGCGTGTCTAATTCCTTAACATATTGCTCAGTTGAATTTGTTTATCAAGAGATCGTCTTCGTATTATTTTGAAATCAAAACTTCAACTGTTTTCTCATTCTTCTTAAAGAGAGAAACATTTGACTTTCCTATTGAAGCTGGTTATTTAATTTTGAAATTTTCTCATTCAAAGTCGATATGTTGATTATACCGAACTTAGTGAAGATGCATTTATCTTTTTGTAAAGCATTAGCTCTTGATAAACAGGACTTTTGATAACATGATTCAGTTTTGTCATATTTTTCTTAGACTATTTTCAAAATACTTTTCTTGCATATTTCAATCTAGCAAGCTTAGTGGTCAAATCAGCATTAAGTATATACTCTCAAACTTGCGATTGACGTCGCAGGTATGATTTTCTCAACTTTAATTGCCAAATGATATATATAAATGATTCAAAATAAGCATAAGTTTCCTCAACAGTTGCAGAATGTTGATCTATCTATTCCCTCTACTTGTTCCACACTAGAAACCTCTAAAATAACAATTCACAACATTCTATTGTACTTGGTACATGGTTCAGGAATGGCCTCCGTAGCTTAGTCTATACTGCTTTCACTGAGAGTTAACATATTGAATATATTCATTAATAATAGCAATTGTAATAATGGTGTACCTCAAGCAGATCCGTCTGAATCACTAAGAACGGGAGCTTTGGTCCAGTCTGAGTACCGGATGTCGATGCTTGCTGCACAATTATCCATCAAAATGCAGTTTGCATGACTCCTCAAATCACATCAAGATTCGCTGCAGCTGCATCAAAATCAAATTCTTCAGCTTAGAAGTATTCAGCTTCTCTTTTGAGCAATCACAACTGAGTCAGAAGCTAAGCAAAGTAACCGTTCTCCTTGTCTAACGAACAGCTTTCTAGCAAGATGACCTAATTCCTCTGGCTGATTGTAACACTATCTAGTTAACCATTATTCCTAGTATGAGCAATACCACCGTAGCCTTGTGCTGCTACAACATTACCATTCCTATTCGGATTCTGATTAGCAATCCCCAGAACAACAATAAGCATATTTTGATTTCCAACATTCTAAACGCCTAAATTCTGAACTGCATTCTGAACTGCATTCTGAATAACCTAATTCCCGACATTCTGTACTAGCATTATACCCATTCTGAATTCCCCTAACATCTCCCAACCATACTGTCGATACTGATCCCTACTCATTGCCTCCAACCATCTGCATTTGTCTATCTTGACCCATATTCATACCCGGTTGAGCAATGTGCCTATTTTGAGGGTTTGATGAAATTCTCTGGTTGTTGTTGGTTGGTGTTGAGTAGTTTAGTTTGAGTGCCTTAGCCATTAGAACAAGTGTCATGTTCATTGTAAACTAAAAGGTTAATTAACTAAAAGTTTGAAAAATAAAAGAAACTAAAAAGTAAAAATAATAGAAAATTAAAAAGTTATAATTAAAATTTTTTTAAAGTAAAAGGGCTATTATTAAAACTCTTTTAAAACAAGGACTAATAGTATTATTATATATTAACTAAGGGTTTAAAGTTAAACTTTGTGAAATCAAAGGGTTAAGAATAAAATCTGTTGAAAGATTAAGGTTTTAAGGACTAACGGTGTAAAACAATTTCAACTAGAAGGGTTAATAAACAAGCCAAGGACCAACTTTGAAATTGTACTTGAGTTCAGGGACTGCATGTGTCAAAATCAAATTTAGTTTAATAAATACACACATTTCCCTCCATTTAGTTATCTTCTTCGTTTTTAAATTTCTCAAAAGTGATAACGGTCGTTTTTAATCTCGCGGAGTGGTACGATTATCGTTGATGACAAGTAAATATACCATGATGATCGTCGAAAGACCGCGATCGTAATGATAGTTGTTAGAAGACCCGAGAATAACCGAAGCTTGAAACCAAAAAATCCGAAACACGTTGAAATGAGTTAGAAACAAGTATACTTCGCCTATGCTTTTGGTATAATTCGCCTAATCATTCCAGTGGTATAATTCGCCTAGTTCAGAATGTATAATTCGCCTAAGTTGAAACGTATAATTCGCCTAGAACTAAGCGTATACTTCGCCTCACTTTGAAATGTATACTTCTCCTTACTTTGCAATGGTATAGTTCGCCCAACGTTAAACGTATACTTCGCCCAAAATGCAAACGTATACTTCGCCTGAAATACAAACGTATACTTCGCCTGACTAGAAACGTATACTTTGCCTGAGTAGAAACGTATACTTCGCCCAAATGAAACGTATACTTCGCCCAAATGTAATGTATACTTTACCTTACTCAACGAATAGAAACAAAAACACGTCCTTGTCTTTGATTCAAACAGTGGACCACAAACAAACCAACCTAGAAAATAAGCTTTTGAAATAAGCACTTTTACACGTAATAAGCCACAAGAAGAAGCTAACAAATAAGCTACGATAAGGAAAGCTTTTTGACACGAAAATAAAAGCTAAGACCAGAAAATAAGCTAAAAACCAAAGACGTAACCTTTTTGCAAGAAAATATGCTTAAATAAGCTTTTAGAAAGAAGAAAAACTAAAAGTGAGCCGAGACCAAAATAAGTTATAGAAAGCTTTTTAGAAAAGTTGTTTACAACCATAAATAAGCCACGTAAAAAGCTTAAGAACACAAGTTTTTGAACTCGAATAAGCTATGTTACCACAAAAAAGAGAGAAGAAGAGACAAACCAAGAAAACAAATAAAAGAAAGAAGAGGAGACAAGAAAATGTGTAAACAGCTTCTAGGCCACGTTTTTGTGTCTTTTGAGCCACAAATGAACCAAGTTACTGTTAAAGCCCAAACGATAAAAAATAAGTCACTCTCTTTTGACATTAAAGGTTTAAACCTTTTGTTTGATAAAAAGAAAAAAATCTTAATAAGAGAAAAAGAAAAAAAAATATACGAAAATAATAAGCCCTAAATAAGTTGTCCTAATAAGCATGACCTCGAAGCTCTTGATACCACATGTTAGGATACCATTTCATCACCACAAAACACAAAATAAGAGAAAAATCTTAGAGAGAGAAAGAACTAGAGAGAGAAATAAAAGAGAGAAAAATGGTTACTTGACTTAGAGAAAATGAGAAGCAACACCCTCTCCACACTTGGAGAGGGCTTTATATAGTACAAGAGACTTGGACTCCTTATGGGACGTTTCGGCCTTTAATGGACCGATCTAATGCGGTTTAGCCCGACACCTAGGCCCAATTAGCTTAAATGAAATTCCTGTAAACTACGTTTTACATATACAAGGTTCGGGAATATTAATGACCATCACTTTAATAAAACTAAGTCTAACACCAATCAAGACCGGAATCATCGGTAGAGAAAACTTCTAAGTCATCCTTAGCAGTATATTACAGTGTGTTCGCATGCAAGCTGAAGTATTCAAGAAGATCAAGATCATTGAAGACTATCTCAAGGAATACTCGACTTCATTCTTATCATTTTACTTTATTTTTGCTTGTAAGAAACATTATAACCAATTTACGTGTGACACCATCTTGAAGGGAGATTGTTAGCCTTACTATTTTGTAAAGTTGACGTCTTACACGTGAATTGGACTAGTTATGACACTGCATGATACGTAGGGGTTACTTTTGTTAAATAGGGATAGTTAGGATATATTTGTCATATAAATACCCCTCATGGCTCTCCATGAGGGGTGTGGATGTTCATTTGTTCTAAATCTAATATTACATATTTTCTCTTCCACCCTCTCTTTACTTTCTCTCACTAAAACCACCATGTCTTATCTTGTTTGGTTTGATCAATCCTGACCTCACAAAAAGGTGATCATTAATCCTATAAGTTTCTTGTAAGAATTTTAGGAAATGAAACATGCAACCTTGGTATAATATGTTTGATACATTAAACATATGTGGTGAAAAGTCTGAATGCAATATGAAATATCATTGAGTGA
>BQNB010030880.1:41901-53849 GCA_026074375.1 Tanacetum coccineum
CTCACGTATGTGCTTGTGATTACATAAGTACCATACAACCACAAAGGCTAGAAGATCTATCTAGTACCAGATCCTAACAGCTTGGCAAGGATACACATCTCTACCACTAAAGCTAAGGAGTAACAAGTTTATAAAGGTAAACTGGGTTTTTAGTTTTAAAGGGTTTGATCACTCTTTCAATCTCTATCGATACCAATATTCTAGAAAAGGCGACAAACCACACATACACATCCATAATGATGGAATAGACACACATGGTTGCATTCATTCCTTAACTCGAATAAGCTAAAGAATATGACTAGTAGTCTTCACCAAAAGTCGTAAACCAGCAAGGGCGATAAACTACATATACACATCCATAATGATGGAATAGACATTCACAATTGCATTCAATTCCCTCACTCGAGTAAAACCAAGGGTTAGGACGAAGAGTGATAAGGTTAGAGATTAAGAAAGGGAAAGTAATCATTGTTAAATAAAAAGAAAAAAAAAATAGATTAAGTCCAAATAAATAAGGTACAGTGTTGCCAGTTACTTTCCCAACCATACTCATGATAAAGACACACATCGTGGACTACTCCATGTTTAGTAGACACAAACCAAACTCAAAAAACGTCTTTATCAAAGATAAATGAAAACAACCCTTAGTTGGCGTTCCCATAACGGACAACTCCCAATCGTCCATAATATACATACTTTACAAAAATTAGTGGCGATATCTACCACTTTATACAAAATTTACATCGTTTATTTATAACACGTATCAACGAATAATCGATCCTTCAAATAATGACATCGGTTTAAGCTTATAACAACCAACTATATATTTCTCCAAACTTCAACCTCTTTTTTTGTTGCAATTTTCTAAAAAAAAATTATTTTTTACACATACTACGAATTTCGATATAATTTCACCATCTTCATGATCTCAATAAATCCGGATATTTTATCCATAATCATCCATACTTTGGATATAAATAATAATTTATGAAAGTAGCAAAACATACTAAAAAATTCCTACTTTTACATTCCCATTGCATTGAGCAATTTCCCGACCTAACCATGGATGAAAAATTAACACGTGCCCAATTGCATTGTGTAATTTTACCGATCATACCAGAGATAGAAAATTTCCATTGCAATACAGGAAATACAATACTTTACACAAACGCAACTAGCAACCGATTAAGGACTTAATCTAATGGGGTAGGCTAAGGTGTAAAGGTGTAACGAAATAAACATTTGGTGTGAAAAAGACAGGAATAGCTCAACGGGTTTTTCTAGGGGAATCTTACTCTAAAAATGAGAGTAAACAAAGGGTTTATACGGGGGTTAACTAACCAGTGTGGTTAGTTAATATCACAACATATAGGCTTTTTGGGTGTAATCTTAGAAATTTATCAGTTTAGACAAGTTACTCTATCTATTTAAAATATTACTTATTATTGTGGTCTCGAATAGATATACCAAGCCAACTTCTAAAGTGTACAACATTACCGGCACACTCATAATTATGTAGAATTTGAGTAAACATTTGGAAATGGATAAGTCTAAATTCTCACAATATCTAACAAGGGTTATGTGTGCAGGTTATATAACTAATAATTTCACAAAAGTATGTTTGATTTTTTTTTAAATTTAGGCATAATTTAAGCATTTTATTGCGAAAAATAGGACAAGTAAGCGTTCTAATTCTCCTCCCCCCATTTGAAGTATACAACGCCCTCGTTGTATAAATATAACATTAAGAACGAGAAATAAAAAGAATTAGAACGAGAAACTCCCTTGGGATTTGCTCGGTATGATTCTCCATGTTGAATTTATGAGCAAGATCGTGTGTTGATGCAGGTCTATATGCCAATAAAACACAAGGGCTAGTTTTGCAAATTGCTTAAACCTTCTTTATTTCTTTTAAGTTAAAACAGCAGGGACCATTGTTGTAATTAACCAAAACCTTCTTTGTTTCCTTTTAGTTATAAACCACAAGGGCCTCTTGTGTTATTTTTCAAACTTGGTTTATAACTAAAATCGGCCAAAAGAAAATGAAAAGAGGAAGAAACATGGGGGACCAAACTTGCATCATCTCCAAACATTTCTTTTAAACAAACTAACCATAACTGTACCACCACAGCCTTGGCGCCAAAACCCTTACCACCCTTTCCCATGGTTTTCAAGCCCAAACCACCTCCCTAAGTACATTCCCAGCTATCCCTACCACTTCCCACCTCCCCATTACCCTTATAACCCCTTTCCCTGTCAAAACACACAACCCAACGAACCCTTTCAATGGTGAGATGAAGTCAAGACAAAGAGGAGGGCTAGGATTGCTTTGGATTACTTCTACACTTACAAGAAGCACAGCTAGCACACCAAGAGAAGTTTTGGGAGCCTCTATAAAAGAAAAGAGAACAAGCCGAAGTTCACACACCTTTTTTTTACCCTGTTTTTTTAGTTTAAATGTTTTAATTATGTCTTTTTCTTAAGCAAGTAGTGTAATTCAGTACTATTTAAAAGTTTATGTTGTAACATTTCTGTTTTTAATAAAAAAGTTAAGAGTTTCTTTTTATTGCTACTGTTGAAACTTCAATTCTCATTTTAGTTCTTTAATTCTGTTTAAAATCGTTTAACAATGTGTAAAAATTGTTAAACCATACTTAGAACCACATTTCTCACCCCTTACTTCATTTAAAAAGGTAAAAGCCCGAGTTTTAAATATTTAAGGGGGTGTTTGGTTTTACCTTAAAATGGGTCAATATGGGGATTGCCATGGGTTATATGCACTCAGCCACTCTTGGCTGAGTGTGTGAGTCATAATAGACCACTTTAATTACAAGTTTTAGTTTAAAAATAGTTTTTTAAGTCCCTTTTACTTTCTGTCAAACTTTTACAAAGAAAAAGTGAGCTAAACCACTTAAGCTGTTTAGACAGCTTAAGCACACTTTTTTTGTGCTCATTTTAGTTGTTACTAGCTAAAAAGAAGGACCTTTGTTCTGTCATTTTTAAAATACCCAAGTATAAGTCAAATGTGCATGTATACCATTTCTTTGTAAACTCCCAATTTCAAGCCAAAAAATCAGCAGTCTAATCTTTGTTTTATAAAATGAATTTTTGAGTTTAAGTCCCATCCATGGCCCTCTTAATCTGTTTTGACCTAGTTTTCCATTATAAGCCCTTTTGAGCTTATTTTATAAGCTCAAAAATACCCCCCCCCCCTTTTAGGCCTGTTTGACCTCCCCTGGTGCTGAGCACCAGGTTTCAGCCCCCTTTTTCTAGCTTATTTGATTATAAGCCTTAGGATATTTTTGCTTTTCTTTGTAGCTTATAGGTAGTTCTTTAATTCCCCACAATCTTGTAGCTTAACTCCCCTTTTAGGTTAGCTTATTTAGGGCTTAAAGTCCACTTTTTTCTGTTTTCTTTCTAAAACTGTCTCATAAGCTCAAATCACTTCCAGCTTATTTTAGGGCTTAATTTAGAATACTTTAGCTTATTTAGGACACCCTTAGCCTAGTGACTTATCCCCCTAGCTTTCTAGCTTATTTTGTAGCTTAAATCCCAAAAAGAAAAGCTAAATAAGCTGTTAAGCTTATTACTTTGCGTCCAAAAAGTCACTTTTCTGGCTTATTGTGAGCCTTTCAGCTTATACCCCTTTTATGAAAAATGTTCTCCTAAAGTCCCCTTTACAACTTTGCTTTCTTTTGCCTTTTTGCTTTAAGCCACTTTGGACTTAACTTGTAATCGGGGTCCTTCTCAGGGACTGTTTGTGTAACTTTCTCTTTTCTAGTTAACAGTGTTAGTCCCTGTGGTTAGTTAGCCTGTTACCCCGTTTGTCCTTGTTGCTTTACTCTGTTAGTCCTCTAGTTTAACAGCCATTAGACTTTTAGTATAATAAATATAATTATTAGGCTTAAAATTCTTAATTAGTTTAAATTACTTTTATTTCAAATAAACAGTAAAATTTGGGCATTTTTATATTTTTAGAATTGTTAACTTTTTCTTTATTTTATTTTATTTTTTCAGAATTTTTATAACTTTTATTTTTTGTCTTTTTCTATTTTCTTAGTTTTAATTAGTTTTTAATCTTTAAAAATTCATAAAAAATCCAAAAATTAATAAAAAAATATTTTTCTTTTTTATAAAATTTTCTTTTGTCATTTAGTGTCTAGGAAAAATATAAAATTTAGTATAGGCTTAATTTTTCTTAAATTTCAGTCTTAGACCCGTTTTACCGGGTGCGTTTTACCGTTTCTTTTCGTTTTACATTCAAACGACCTCCGTTTTAGTTCTAGTTTTCTTTATTTTTCAAGTTAAGTTAATTAGAATTTAATTTTGATTTTTAATTTAATTTAGCATTTATTTTCTTAATTTTTAGTATTTAGGGTTCCCGATACCTTATTCTGTTCCCCGTATTTAATTTAGACTTAATTTTAGGATTTCCCTATACCTAATTTTGTTTCCCGTAGTTTTTAAGATCCCCATTTCCTTTGCTTGTTTTCCCGTAGATTAAATTAGATTTTATTAATTTTAGTTATAATTACATTAGTGTTTCCATCATTCAATTTCTCATCAAACCAGGATAAATTTCAATTGCAGCCTCGTTGGGACATACGACCCGGGAATATCTCTTCCGGAATCTTTTTATCATTGATTTGCCTAGTAGTATTTTATATATATATACTATTTTGCGAACCATGTACCTCCTTTTGTGAACAATGATATTAATGAGTTTGAAATGAGAGCTTCAAATAGTAGGGTGGTTTTTAATGATGGGAGGGTGTTTAATGTTGGACACTTTGGTTTTGATAAGAAAAAGAAGTTTGGTAGTTCTAGTATTGGTCATGTAAAGATGAGAGATGGAAAGAAAAAAGGTGGTAGATTATTCCTAGCATAAAGGTTAGGTAGGATGGGTATGGGGTTAGGCAGGGAAGGTTCAACATCAGACACAATTAAAGAGACAAAACCATTTCAACCTTCTTTGCCAGTCTTGAAAACTCCAAGTATAGTTTTTGTAGATGTATCAAATCACTTAACAAATGAGCAAGAAAGAAAGTTTAGAGAGAGAAAGTGGGTTATAGCACTTAGAGAGAGAAAGAAAAGGAAAATGTATTATGTGAAAGAACCAAATGAACAACCAACCCTCTCCAAGGTGTGGAAAGATGTATTTATACCTTGCTTGGGCCAGTTACACATAAGGATGACTTATGTTGACCCAGTTAGCTTGGTAAGTTTCCAAATATTACGCTACGAGCTATTCTATAATATATTGGTAGTGACCGAGTCTTTTCTTGATTTCTAAAAATCTCCACCTAAGGGAGGTCACTCTAATTTATAAAAACTTAAGCTCTACATTCTATGAATGTCTTCAATCTTTGCTCGTAGTCTTGTTTTCATAATCTTTATCTTGTGAATCTTGATGTAGTAATCTTTAGACTTTTAGGATTTAGCTTATATCTTTGTCTTGACTTGAATGTGATCTTGAGCTTATTGAGATCATCAACCAAGCATAATCTCTTTAAGCCATCTTGTAATCTTTGCCTTCTTGTGATCTTATGACTTTTGGATCGACATGCTCATACTATTCTTGATGTTGAAAACTTATGTAACCATCTTTCTTGAAATCCTTTAACTTTAACACTTCATCACTTTATGGAGGACGTGCGGTATCATAGTAGCGGAAATTTCTTGAAATTCTTTTCCTTTAATACTTCGTCACTTCAAGAGAGACGTACGGTATCAGAGTAGCGGAAGTCTTAAAACATGTACTTGAGCTTTCATGATGTCTTTACATATGTCGGTCGAGTATGAGCATGTGGCATTAACTTCGACTTATCATTGGTTAACTGCAGCCGCCGTCAGGATACCTGCATGAATGGGTTAGTGATAAACAAAATATATGGACGAAAGTGGCTTTGTCACTTTGTCGAATACGTTTGTAATAACCATGGTTCCCCGTTGATCAGTATATATACTGCCTGTGATCAGGTAGAATTCCGAAGAATCTCCTTGACAGGGTTTCGCAGCTGCACTAGTCGTTCTCATTAGCAGAGCGTCTTAAAGCAAAAAACACGGTAAGAGTGAACCGGTAAGTTACTATCTTCCCGAACAAGTCGTCAATTCGTGTTCAGCTTTCCTATGTCCAGATACCCTTATGAGGCTTCCCATGGACATAAGATTGAAAATTGATTTAGGAAAATCAGTCGGTGTGTTAAGATGCAAACAGTTTTTATAACACACCAACAGTTTTATCTTTTTCAAAATTCATTCGTCAACTCATAAGCTGGACCGAATCGATATCCAGTATCACAAGTTCGATCCGTGTAGGATCTCACAAGTCGCCTATCGCAGAGCTTGTTTGATGTTGGCTCTGGAAGGATTTCCATCGTCATTGTGAGTACTTTAGTATCACTCTGATGTTCTGGCAATATCACAAGGATAATGCGTAGGACTCTTGATATATTTCTTGTTTTCACATTGTGTGAATTAGCAAGCATATTTTGGATAAGTGTCCTAATGAGATTTATGGATGATCTCTTTTATGGCTCTAGACTCGATAGTGCACTTTGGTTTTAGTAATCGGAGGCTGGAGCAGACTGCCACCTTTTCAATATCTACTAACTCGGAGTGAGAAAGTCGATAGAAATGTGTTTAATCTCCATGAGAAATGAAACAAGAGTCTTTTGAGAGACCTTGAGTGGCTGGGAAGGGTTGTGCATTGCATCACTGGGTCCATGATGACTATCTTCAATACCAGACAACAGCTTAGTGTTTCTGATAGCATATGTATTGACCCGGTTTCTGCCTAAGTGTAAGGAGGGCTTCTTTCTTTTCACCCTTTATCTTAACTTTTCTTTTTCATTCTTCAACCCCTTCAATGCTTACCAAGACTTCATCACTAACACCTTGTTGGGTTTGTTCCAGTGTCAGCTCTGTCTTAGTCCGCATTATTCCCTTTTCTCACTTTACTCCTTTTTACATCATACCTAAGGACTTCTATTCTAACTAATGGAATGTCCCTGGGTAAGAGCCCCTCCGGATTCCTAGGCTGGATCATGGAACGTAATACCTAATCCTTACACCACCTTATAACACCATTAATTATAGACATGGTCGGATCTTTTGGGTACTTACCAGCCTTAAAACCAATTTAATGGCCTCCCCCTCAACATGTGAGCAAGATATTCGAAAATGTTTAGCACATGAAGGGTAAAGCTTGCACTTGAATCCTTAAAATCACATCTTTAGCCATATATTTTAATCACATTTTCTCCCCTTATTAAAAATGTTAAATCTCTTGATATTTTGAATATCAATTGATTCAAATATTAATGGTTTCAGGGAAAAAATGTTCCAATTATTAATAAGCCAAAATTGGAACATTTTAATGCTCCCCCTCAATTTATGATGGTATTATATATATAGTGTTGAGTACGTTATTTTGAAAAAATTGAATTTATTGAAAAATTCTAGAAAATTCGTACTCAAACACTATTTATATTTGCCTATTATTATAGTTCTAATGCTACATATTCATAATATTCACAAGATAAGATTTTGAGATAGGACTTGATGATCATGTGGTACGCGTCATTAGTTTGCAGTCCATCTCGAGTTCCCGAGCACCAACCAATCTTTCAAGATTCCGAATGATCCTTCTTTCACGCATCTGCTTATCAATCAGCTCGACCATAAGTTCTGACCTTTTTCTGTCAATGGCCGTCCACTTTCTCCTTGGCATCTCCTTATTTTATTCTAAACGAAAATCGCGTACTTTATGATGAAGCTCATCCTAAACTTTCTTGAGCATCTCGTCCGAGAACTTGTATAGCTCATCAGCCCGTATCACTCTTTTTTGTTTGGGCAGATCTTCATAGATTACCCTTGGTGGTTTGTGAGATGGAGTGTAGTGTTCTTTTAATTCTATTTCTAGAAAGGTCTGTTGAGGTGGAGTGATGTTGAGTTTCTTCTGGTAACTCTCTACACCAAGCTGTAAATCCTCGACACGTTTCTTGATGACAAGACTTCTTGTGAACATACGAAGAGCCACAATAAAGTCAACAATATCGCTGTCGGTGAGATGGAATAGCTTGTGTTGAACAGCAAGAAGCAGCATGTCTTCAATGTCATTCAGGTGTAGATCCACGAAGTCACCTTCTCTAAACTTTTATAACTGACGGTCAACTCTTTTCACCACAATCTCTTCCAGATGACCATATATGTGTAGTTTCTTGACACTAACACTCTTCACCCCTAGAATTTTCTTAGTAGAGTACACATTATGCTTGGAGAACTTGTTCAGTTGAGATTTGTGGCACAGCTTACGCCCTTACCCTAATGTTTGATCCCTTTCAACGCATCTTTGTCATATCCCACTTTGGTAGGACTCCAAAGCGTATTAACCATGTCTTCAATCCCTTCAATCTCATACCTAGCTGCTTTTGTCTTCGTGATCGACGTAGTATACGTTCTTTTAGGATCATAAGATTTCAAATACTTTAGGTCATTGTTGAAGAAGTAATCAGCAGCAATGGTTAGATGACCTGGGTGACCTTGCAGAGGAAGAGGTTTGGACAGGTCAAAGGGGTAACGATCTCCTTCAGGATTATTCCAATCAAGCTTGTCTGTCAATGCATTGAAACACTCTTGGAAGTGGTACTCTAGTTTGACGCTGCTAGAACACGTGCCTTTTAACAGATTATAGGCAGGTCCTAACAAGATATCTTGAGTAAGATTGTCAATTCTGAGTCGATTCAATACATACTTAGAGAAGTCAATAGGAGTGGCCATTAGGTCGTTGAATGTGAGAGGATCATTTGTAGCAGAGACCATTTGATTAAACCAAGGCTGTTCGGGTTGATCAAGTACAACCTGATGCTTATTACATTCCGGATCAAGAGTATGAGGCCTTGGAGGTTGTGTGAACCATTTTGGATTCAGATTCTTAGCTATCTTGGGTTCAGAAGTATCTTGTGGTTGATCATCATCATGAACCACATCTTCAACCGCATCACCCATTACCACCTCAGCAGTAGGTTTTTCAAATGGTTCCTTTGCAGAAGCAGACTTACCAGTTTTAGAGCCTTTAGATGGAGCTTTACCTTTAGGGGTTTCCTTGGTAGTGGATGGCTTCTTAGAAGACTCTGACTCCTTGGTTCTTCTCCTTTTTTTTGCTTACCCTGGTTTGGTCTAGCTGGAGGGTCTTCATCATCATCATCGTCATCATCATCATGCTTTCTCTTATGGTCTTTAACTGTGTCAACAACTCCCTTATCCATATCATTTTCATCCTCTATCAAAGCTTACATGAGTACATGGTACAATTTATGATTAGCAGGATTTCTGTTAAAAGACTTGTTTGCATGCATGGTCTGGTAGAGAGCGCTTTTCTGATCATACTCTTTGAGAGATGCCTTATCTGTGGACTTGATTGTAAACTTCAGCATCTTTTGCTTCTCATCTTGTTCCTTCTTGATCTTTAGAATCTCTGAAGCACTCTTCTCGGATCCTTTTTCAAAATTAACTGTTGGTGTCTTGATCTTGCTAGACTCAGGAGCTGGCTTCATAGAGTGTTTCTGGATTAAGTCTTTAGAGTGTTTCTGTAGAGCCTTTTGAAGAGCGTCATCAAGCTTAGATCCAAGATAACTATCAACAAGCGTTGGAACTTGGGACTTGAGAGTAGCAATAGTTGTAGTAGAGTGATCAACATTCTTGAGCTCAGACACATCTTTTTCCAATTTATCAACTCTTAGCTGAACAGCAGAGAGTGCATCAGATTCAGGAATAGCAGTGGTGATGGTTGGAGCATCAGTTGTGATTGGTGGTGGAGGGATTGGTGTTGTTGTTTGTTGAGGTGGAGGTGGTGCGGTAGAGACAGATGGAAGAGGTAGAATTGTTACGTGTGCTGCTGAAGAAGTTTCTTGTACCGGTGTGAGAGTTGTGGGTTCATAAAACACAGATACTGGTACTTTAAGTATGGATGAAGACTAGATATGTGGTACTTCAGATTGAATCTTAATTTCCAATAACGAGCTGATCTCTGTATCTGTAGTATCCTTAACAATACCAACTAAATAAGTATCAGAAGAAAGTTTAAGAAATTAGTCACCAAAACCTAAAGATATAGATAAGCTAGAACTTGTTGGAGGAAGTTCAGCTTTCTTTGAATCATCCTTTGCTTCTTCAGTCTTTTCAGCATCTGCCTTGTCCGTATCAGATACTTCTGCATCACCTTTTCCAGAATCTTCAACTTCAGCGTTTAACATCTCTTCATCCTCATCTTTACGCACATAAATCTTATACTTATAGATTTCATCTTCATCAGATTCAATTTCATTATCTTCATCATCAGTATCTTGAGTGTCACTGATATGATCATCGCCTTCATCATCAGCATCACCTTCTTTATCATCCTTATCTTCGTCATCAAGTTTGTCTTCTTCCAAGTATTCACTTTCTTGTTCTGATCCCTACTCAAGAATAACATTTTCTTCAGTTATATCCTTTTCCTCATCGGGAACCCTTAGTTTAGTACCAGTTCCTTCACTTAAGGTAGTAGAGATGAATGTAGAATCATCGGGAACCCCTGGTATAGTACCAGTTCCTTCACTTGAGCCTTCAGTGCCTGGCTGTCTCTTCTTAGTCTTCTTGCTTTCCTTAAGAGCTTGCATAATGTCTGCAACCTCTTTTTCAGCAGGAGTTAAGGATTGAGCACCTTTGAGCTTTGGCTTTGACGTGGCTGGTTTTGGATTTGGAGCACTTGGAGTGTCTTGAATGGTTACACCTCTAGAACTTCTGCCACTAGACTTCTTTTTAGCAGATTTATGGACAGATTCGGTCACAATCCTTGCATGAGTAGCATGGACCTTCCTTGCTGCTTCTACTTCTTTAGCTTTAGTTAAGCTCATAGATTTATCTAACTCCAAAGCAGCATTTGGATCATCAGTAATAATGTTGTCATCAGCAGAAAGTGTGACTTTCTTCTTAGCTACTCTTCTACTAGCAGTCTTTTTCTTAACGGGTTCAGGTTCAGGTTCAGACTCTTCAGATACATCAACGGTTTCCTGAGGGTCATCAACAGTCTTCTTACCTTGTGAACCTTTGCCTCTGTTCTTCTTGGGGGAAATTTGACCAGTGGAATACTTGATGAACATTTGGTAAGACTCAGACTGCTTGATTGTATCATTCAGCATCACATCAGAAATCTCAAGTTCATATTCATGATAGTCTTCTCCTATTCTGACAAACTTGAGTCTGCTTACAATACCATCATCCTTGATTATATGATAGTGTTGATATTTGAGGTTGGAGAGAAACTTGTGTTGTTTGAGGAAGTGATTGATGATGATTTTGGTGAATCGAGGGTATGGCATGTTTTCACGTCTAGATCTTCTTTCCTTCCTGTGATCAATCTGGTAAGCAAAGTCTTCCTAAATCAACGGAGGATAGTCGGCATTCTCTCTGTAGAACATGTCTCACATTATGTCAATCCTGGACTTTCTGAGTCTGTCATTGCTTGCGGTCTTCCCTGAGAGACTCTTCCTGATAATATTTGCCAGAGTTCTCCATGGCTGACTCATGTGATCCACATACATGTTGGTGTACTTATGAAGTAGACCTTTGTAGCCTAAATCAAGAAGGAAGGTGAGGGTATCGTCATCATTCTGTAGCTTAGTAAATTTTTCACCCTCAACTCTTGGACAAATATCCAGAATCTCTCTAAAGACTTCAGCATCGACTCTGCACTTCTTGTTGGCCAAAAGGAATTCATAAGAATCTGTGCCTTGGACCTTCTTGATCGTATACTAGAATTGATGCATAAAAATTTCAGGAACATTTGCAGAGATGGTAAATGCCTTGAAGCACGTTGAGTTCTTGATCACATCAATCATGACTTGAAATGTCTCTTCCTTTTGTGGCACAATGGTCTCCAATCTTAGATTGGTAGATCTAATATT
>BQNB010030881.1:0-41534 GCA_026074375.1 Tanacetum coccineum
ATCCGAGATATGATTATTCTTAGGATTGGCAGGCTACCTACCTACGTTTCATTGCAAACTTTTCCAAGATTTTTAAACCCCTTACTTCCCTAACTTAGAGGAATCAGAAGTATGAGTATGAAACTCGCTACCATTTAGGTAAGGCAAATGTGGTGATTGAGGCGTTAAGAGGGAAGGAATGAGTAAAACCTAGACGTGTTCGAGCGATGTCTATGACGATTCAGTATGGAGTAAGAGGAATGATATTGGCAGCCCAAAGTGAGGCGTTCAAGCAAGAGAACGTACGCGCAGAAAGGCTTCATGGGTTAGATTGACATATGGAAAAGAAGGAGGACGAGAGTTTGTACTTTATGGATCGTATATGAGTTCTGTTAGTAGGGAATGATGAGGACGGTAGTAATGGATGAGGCTCATGCATCAAGGTACTTGGTACATCCGGGAGCGGATAAGACGTACTATAACCTTGGAGACATGTATTGGTAGCCACGTGTAGAAAATATATAGTTACCTATGTTAGCAATTGTTGGATTTGTTTAAGAGGTGAAAGCTGCAATGTCAAAGACTTTTGGCTTGCTACAACAGCCTGAGATACTTGAGTGAAAATGAGATAGAATCACCATGAATTTTATTACTAAATTTCCAAGGTCAAAGTAGTGAGTATGATGTGATTTGGGTGATGGTCGATTGACTGACCAAGTTAGCTCATTTTCTAGCTATACAAGAAAATTTCAAGATGTGAAGTTGGCAAGGATTTATATTGATGAGATAATAGCAAGGAATGAAATTCTAGTGACGATTAACTCAGATTGAGATGGATGATTTACCTCGTGGTTTTGGCAGACGCTGCAGAAAGTGTTAGAGACACGATTGGATTTGAGTACTGCTTAGCATCCTCAAGCGGATGGACAAAGTGAACGTATGATTCAGACTTTGGGAAGATATAATGAGGGCATGTGTTATTGATTTTGGTTGTAGTTATCATTCGAGCATTTGGTGTGCTCCGTTTGAAGCTTTGTATGGAATGAAATGTAGGTCGCCTGTTCTATGGGCAGAGATTGGAGAGAGTAGTTTGACTGGGCCTGAGTTAGTACTAGATATGACAGATAAGGTAGTATTGATAAAAGAAAAGCTCAAAGCGGCAAGAGACCGTCAAAAGAGCTATGCTGATAATAGACGCAAACCGTTAGAGTTTGAGGTAGGAGATCGGGTTATGCTAAAAGTGTCGCCTTGGAAAGGTGTAATTCGCTTTGGGAAAAAGGGTAAGTTAGCACCGAGGTATGTAGGGCCATTTGAGATTCTTGAAAGAGTCGGTCCTGTAGCTTATCGGTTGAGATTGCCTGAGGAATTGAGTGGAGTACATGACACGTTTCATGTGTCAAACCTAAAAACAATGTCTGGCGGATGCTAGTCTGCATGTGCCATTGGATGAGATCAAGGTTGACAAAACTCTTCGTTTTGTTGAGGAACCTGTTGAGAATAGTGACCGTGAAGTTAAGAGGTTAAAATGTAGCAGAATGGTGGTAGTTAAGGTCCATTTGGGCTCGAAGCGAGGTCTTTAGGACTTCAGGTAAACTGAGTATCCACACTTGTTCGTTGAGCAAGGGATCATTGGGAGTTTTTAGTTAAAGTTGGGTACGTAAGGTTTCTTGTAGACCTTAGTATGCCCTTAGATGTGTTTGTGTGATTTTGGTTAAAGTTATTTTATGAATAAACTCGAAGTCGAGCCGATTTTTCAAAAACGTTGGGCTTTGTAACAACTTATAACTTGGGTTCAAGACAGTTCTTGTTTGATGAGTTGCGAGACCGGGTTGTAAATGACGTTGTTACGCAACTTAAGGTTTTTGACGAGTCTCCTCGATGACGGGCGAGGTTCAGGTAGTTGGATGTTTCTTTTCGTTTGGAGCGGTTATGCTGCTATGCGTACCCTTTTGTGGGCAGGCAAAGTGGTTAGCAGTAAGATATCTTGTGAAAGTTAGTTGGAATTCAAAGTGTAACTTTGAGTTAACATGGGTATGGGAGGACTACTTGAAAGATAAGTATCCTCGATTTATTGTTTGGTAATGATAGAGTTGAACCTTTTGGTTAAATCTCGGGACGAGATTTCCTAAAGGAGGGGATACTGTGACAACCATGACTTGAGCAGGTTAGTCAAACTATTAGTGTTGACTTATGAATCTGTTGCAATGTATGGGTTATGTGTTATATGTGTTTATACGTGTTTATGTGTGTTGTGTGGGATATGTGAGATTTGATAATCAATCCATTGAGCGTGATCGTCTCATTGGGATTGGATTTGTGTTGGATTTTGTGGAGTTCATTTCGTTCACTTTTAGTGACAAGGAAATGATTTTGGTGATTGAAGCGGTTTCGCGTTAATTGTGTAAGTAATTATACGTATATGTATTTATGTGTTAGTAATATTAGGATGAGATTAAGTTTTAGTGGTAAGGATATGAAAGAAATGAAATTTCTATTTTTGGAATGTTAGGTTTAATAAAAATGAAAAGTTAATTATTTTTAAAAGTCTAGTAAATTGCGTTTACGCAAAAAGGTATGCGCAAATAAGCTTAGGTTTTTGTAGAAAATTAAGGTAATGTTAATAATTAAGTAATTAATTAATAAAAAAAATAAAATAAAAAAAGGAAAAGATGCCATTCGGCCGGATAAGGGAAAGAAAAGAAAAAAAAGGAGTTTTAAAAGGAAACAAACTCTAATTAGATCTTATCTATAATTAATTGGGGGCCTATAAATACAAAATAAAATCCCAAACCCTCCCCCCTTTGTAGAACCGGTCGAACAAGAGAGAAAAGAGAAGGAAAAATTAGGGTTTTTGCTTTTGTGAAGAAATCAAGCTCTAAGGTAAGTTTTAATTAATCCTTGTTAGTTATTAATCTTTAATCATGTAATAATTAATATGGTGGATAATTAGGGTTTCATAAAATCTGTAATTAATGATATAATAAACATGTTATAATGATTAGGGTTTAATTAGGATCATATGGGTGTATTCGTTAGGGTTTAGATCGCGTTAGAATTTGATTTCGTTTAGGGCAGAATTTAGGGCTGTGTTGTTCGGCTGTCTATAACGTAGCTCAGAGAGTCTAGTTTCCAAAACATCCGGCCTAGAAAGTTTTAAGATCGGGAATTCAGTCAAACGTTGGTTGCAAGAAAAGTTGTCAAAGAAGTAAATACGAGTCAGATTTAGGTCAGATGACGAGGTAAAAAACCCCCACATAAAATTCGAATTTAGCTTAGCCCTTCTACATGAGATAAGTTCTATGTGTCTATTAGAAATTACCCAAAGGAGAACTTCTGATTTGGAGTCTAAGTATGGTTTTTAGGTCCAAACTTTTTCATAGGAGTACTTGTGCATGTAAATGGCTCTTGGGAATCATGAGATAGTTAATATACTCATAAATAAACATAGGTGATTTTTTGTATGAATTATGGAGGTCAGTAAGTAGAGGTTTTGAGTACGTTAAGTCACGTTAAAATTCTGCAGTTTTGAACAAATTGTGACTAACTAGTGAAACTTGTTAACGAAGTGGTTAAGGTTGGGTATGGTGTCGGGGTGACCCATAGGATTAATAGAACACCTTAGACATCCATCATATGATTGTTACATGTGCATTAAGCTTTTGGCTTAGTAGCGTGTAACACGAGTTATTTTGTTGTTTAGATTTGTGCTAGTTGTTTGTGAAGCTTTTTATTGGAATCTTTTAGAAAGCTAAGCAAAGGTGAGTTTCATAACCCCTTTTTCTCATGTTATTTTGGGATGAGAATGATGCTTGTTGTCATGTTAAAATGTTTTTAAGCTTGCTGTAGTTATGTGTATTGGATCGTAGGCACGTTTCGTCCCGTTGCGTTATGATATGATATGTTTAGTATTATGGATCCCAATATGCAAAATGAGGTTTGGCGGTGATAAGACCGTGTGAGCTAATATGAGGCCATGTAGTGCACATATGTTAGTTGATATAATGTGGACTGGCACGATCCGCTCGATGTTGTAATTGTTGTCATGAATTGTTTGTTGGTAATTGCAGCACTATAGAAAGTTTATTTTGAATATTGTTGTATGTCGTAAACCTATGATTTTTCGCCCACTTTATGTTGACTTAAGCATCATTACAGGTGACTAATGGTGCTAAGATATAGCGAAGATGGCTAGAAGAGAACCGTAGGATGCTGGAAGTTTACTTTGTGCTTTCTGTTTGGAAAATAAATGTGTTTGATGAATTGTTTGTTTATGTATTTACATGTCATTTATTGACGAACCTCTTTCCTCATTAATAAAGACACCGATAGTTTTATACATTGGTTATGACACTTTGTTCTTTGCTTTACTTTAGTTTCATTTTAGTATTCTCTATATAGACACCATGTGTTGTAATGATATCCATTCTTGTTTACACCTCGCGTTTCCGCCTTGGCGGGGTGTGACAGCTCCTCCATCTAGTAAGCATAGCATCATGAGGAGTAGGCGATACATTCCTCTCGGGTATCTCAGTTTCTGACTCTGAATCGTCTGAACACAGAAAAGGTGAAACCATAGGTGCTACAGATACGGGAGGTGGTGAACTCTTTGATGGATCAACCTCTAATGATGAATGAGTATCAAGCTCGAGCACCCCTACAGGTGAGGCAACTGCAGCCACCCCAACCTCCGGTGCTACCGGAACCTCAATAGGAATAGAACCGATAAGGATAACTCGCGAAAAAGAGGATCCCACACTCTAGACTGATACGTCTAAAGAAATAGAAATAACCGGAGCTGCCAAAACCTACACAAGCAAAAGTTTATATAAATCCCCTATATATGAAACCATGCCGATGCGTGCAATGCAGGAAAAATATAGATGTAAGGTATAGTCATGGCAAGATTATACTACGTATAATTATAGAAAAAGTATTATAATTAATACTCGCGTACTTATCGATAGTACTTATATACGTAAACAAGTAAGCACGTAGGATCACATACTGGTTATAGACTAGACCTAATACTACCTGGTTCTCTATAACCTTGGCTCTGGATACCAATCTGTCACACCCTCAAACGGGGCCTAGTCGGAAACACGTGTCCGGGGGCGTGGTGTCATAATATACATCACACAAGATACAAAGAACGATTTCTAAGGGTACGTTTAAAAATTCAACATCGTTGCATTAATTAAAATAGTTAAAGTTTTACATAGGCCCAAAGATAATATGCGGAATCGAATAAAAGGATTTAAAGTTTGACAACAATGTTAACATAGATAATAATAATTCTTGAAAATCGGTTCAATGCAAGGCTACACCATAAAGCAAGCAAAGACATCTACAGCTAAGCACCTGAGAAAAACATGCTAAAACGTCAACATAAAGTTGGTGAATTCATAGGTTTGCATTAAATATTAAAAGTGGACCACAAGTTTACAGTACGCACGTGACAGTTATAGGAGATACAACTTCACATAAAAAGCATTTACGTTTACGCTAAGCTCATGACACCAAAGCTTAATTTAAAAGGAAGCATTTTATATGTCATATAGAATTACTCGCCCTAAAGGTATCCGACCAAGATCACCTATTGAAAATCCGGCATGGTATATTTGTTCGGGACCTCCGAATCTAGTAAGCGCTACTTACCCGGATAGGGATAATTAGTCCCAATAGGTCTATTTACAACATTCGCGCTCACTCAACCGGTCCTCCGGTCAAGAAATTAACTGTTCATGATAGTTTGGGCATAAGTGGTCTATTCGCAACTTAGGCAACACGTAATCAGGAAAAGGAAACGTAAAGTAACTGTGTCCATAGTTTAAAAACAAACAATGTTTCTCACCCCAAAATGGTAAAGTAAAAGTAGTAAAACATGGGGCTATGAACCCACCTTAGCAAGATGAGCAAATGATAATCACGCAAGTAAAAGATGATATAGAAATCTAGCCGCGACCTAGAATAATAACACGTCTTAAAAACACGGAAAGCATGCCAATAATTGCACAATATGTTCATCACCAAAAGACATCCACGTGTGTTTGCTTTAGTTTGATTATCAAATCATGACGCAATAAAATCGTATAGTTTTTCGTTAAGTTTTGGCGTTTAACCAAAAAATACTTTTTTTAGAAAGTTTCTAATTTAGGAAAGTTTTTAGTTTCAAAACGTTAATACCGTCCTCTATATTTGTTAAGTTTCCATATTTTCAAAACGCACTAACTAGCCTTAATCGCTTCACTTCTATGTCCGATTTGCTAAAATTTTATCAAACTTACTATTTTTAGTAACTTTATCGTTTTTTCTAAAACATGTTAACCGTCTTTAAATGATACTAATCAATAGATATGTATTACTATATGTTTCGCTAATGTTTAGAAAGTTCAAAAATGTCCGAAGGTGTCCGAAAACTCATTTTACTATTCACATCAGCACATTATTCATCCGATTTTGTCGAAAAATGTTTTAAGTTTCATTTGGCTATAACTTGGTCGTTTTAAATCTAATTTTAATGTGTGATATATGAAAAACTATCTATTCAAAACAAGCTCTCCAAAAACTACTTTTACGCCTAATGAAAACATTTTTAGGTCGACCAAAACCCAAAACTAATTTGGGACAACAAGCACTTTTTGTCAAAAACGCAATCAAAATCCACCCAAACTTCACAATAATGCCTAATCTAGCCTAATCTCTATTCATAACTAATCCACAACAAAACCACACCTAAGACTAACCTAATCCCTTCATTTTTATTGTTGCAACTCTTATTCAACTCTCATCTTATCAAGAACATAATATTGAACCAGTGAAACAAAGTAATATCATTATTTATAAAATCTTGTTTTATAATCTTTCAAAAATGAAAATACAACATATGGACGTATGGATCTTGAATATATATTAAAGAACATAAGCAAACCACAAGAAAAGATCAAGGCACTTACAAGAATGAATAACAAGTAAAGAAATCACAAGATCTATACCTCAAAATAATAGATCTATAAACTCACAACAAATATTGAAACTCTAACTTTAGATCTTAAAGAAAAATCTTGAAAAACTATGATCAACCCTTTGGAACACCCTTAGATATGATTAAAAATAAGATTGAAATAGATGGATCTTGAACAAAATCAAAACTATTGAATGTTGTTGGTGTTGTTTTCTTGCCGAGACCCAAGAGAAAGAGAGGGAGAGATGTGTGAGTTTTTGTTGAGGCTAGTATTGTGATGAATGACCTAAAATTCTCATAAGTGGTGTTTATATAGGGAAAGGTTTTAGGGTTTAAGATATTTTTAGGACTAGAAGTGGGTGACTAGCAAAAAGAGTGAACCAAGGACCTCATGGTCCTTGTGGTTCGTTCGATATAAGCCAAGGAGAGGGGGAGGAAAGGGTTCATTATTTTGCTTTGGCTCCAAGTCTAGTTAATTAAATCCATTTCAAGTTAGTGCCTTTGTGGTCCTCACATGCAAGGTGACAAATTGTGTAAGAGAGGTGTTGGTGCATGGGAAAGTTAAGACAAAGAGGTCACTATCCCACTTATGCATGCATAAGTTTCAAATTAAAGTGAAAATATTACATGGGAATTAATTTAGAGTGTGTATGAGTGTGAAGTGGAGTATGGGGATATACATGAAATCTATGACTTATAAATACGAGACATACGATAACTAGAGTTTACACGAAAAGGTTTCGGGTTTTCGGGGTTCCGTTTGATCAAAAACGCGAAAAACGCAATTTAAACGTTAAAGCGTAAAAATAAATACCGGGAGTGAAACTATGAAACACTTAGAAAAGATAAAATAACTCATATAATATCTAAACTAATCAAAATCCGAAGTCGGAACGCGTCCGGTGACGTTTTTCAGATTTACGGGGGCAACTTCCTGGTAAACTGTCGGATTCAAACGTAACGGATAAAAGTCAAAAATAATTATCGAAAAAGTTTAAAATATTGACCTAAACTTTTCAGGGTGTGACAAAGAGATTTACCCTGATGTTGTTGGAACATCATGATGTCATTTTGAAGTTTAGATCTTCTTCCCGGTTGAAAGAATTAAGCAAGGAAACGAGTAGTAAGATCCTCCCAAGTAGAGATGGATCCTACTGGAAGACGTTCAAGCCAATTGCTAGCTTGATCGCGAAGGGAAAATTGAAATAGTCGTAGGCGCGTCCTTCCCCTATTTGCAACATCAAGGTCAAGTGAGTCCATAAGTTTTAGAAAATCCTTAAGATGTTGGTTTGGATCCTCGGACCAAAGTCCGTGGAATGAGCATTCGTTTTGCACCAACCGGATGGTGTCGGATCGCAAAGGCACCACATTGTTCCCATCCGGGAGCTCAATGGTGTTTCGATAGCCCTCGTGGCTAGGTCTGGAATAGTCTCCTAAGGTACGGACAGGATTTTCGTTTTCCATGGAGGTCAACGAAAAAGATTTATGAAACAGATAACATAAAAAAAAGATAAACTAAAAGAAAGCTACTTGACGGAAATTAAAATCTCACTTGATAGGAATCAGCGAGTAGACCTAAACTAAATAGAATTCGAAACCTATACTATTCCCCACGCAATGGAGCCAAAAACTTGATGCGGGTCTTGCAAACTCACAAGAAGTTTTACAATCCCCTAGGCAGAGTACCTAACCGTTGTAGTGTAGTAAGGTAAGACTCGGGGGTTGTTATCGTTCTCTAGGGGAATAGCGTGCGAAGGCTCAAACTAAGTCTAACAGAGATCTAAAGGGTTGAAAGAAGATTATTTTTTTTATTTTTGTATTTTATAGAAAGCAAGTAAAATTCTGGATTTAGAGGTAGTTTTGGTTTTAACCAATTAAACTAATATTTAATCTAAACTACTTTGGTGAACTCTTATATAGTAAATGAACGTATTTACTTAATCTTGCATTACTCCTTAGTTTGATTCTCCTAATTCTATTGCTTTGTCACACTTGTGATGATCTGTGTAAGTATTTCCTAAGTCATGATCAGATTACAAAAATCCGTCGTCTATGTAATATTTCGTTAAGGCAACGGACATGTAAGATAGTATGAAGACTATTACAAGGCCCCTAAGAGTACATTACATGCATTAAAACACTTAAGAGAGAGATCAACCATATTCGAGGTAAGGTAGTATGAAGACTGTTACCGATGGTATCCTTTCTACACACTCGCGTTTTCCTAGACGTCTATGCTAATGTAATATTTTATAGCCAGTTTTCTAGAGCCTCACGCATACATCCATCACAAGAAGATAGAAGACTTCACTTCATTAAAACATAGGTTCAAGGTTGATACAATAGGGTTTTGATACTCTAAAAACGCCCTAAAAGCTGCTACACTCGACTTAAAATAATTAGGGTTCATCTCCTAAAAGTTGCACACTAAAACACTAAAAATGAGTTTGTATATAAGGAAATAGGCCGCGACGGCGTCACAGATTTTCTGACGTCTTTGCTTCGCTGAATCTTCTAGGGTTTATTTTGAGGCGGTTGTGTTCTGACGCCGTCTCTTGTATGATCTGACGACGTCGCTAGGAAATTACGACGCTGTCTCCGGGTTCTGTGAGCAAATCTTGAAACCACTTCGTTGTAAAGCTGCAATCTTGTCCCGTTTCTTCCCAATTGAGTCCATGTCATGTGTATATTCTCCAAGAGCTTCCCAAATGCTAAAAACACAAAAAGAAACGATTAAGCACGTATTTTAGGCATATTTGCATGAATTGAGGGGTTAAATGAGCCAGAAAAAGTGTATAAAATGACACCTCATCATCAGGCCACATCGTCCCGTAATATTTTTTTCAAACGTTATCCAACGGTAGAAATTTTTAAAGGGTTGTGAATATAGTCGTTGAGGGGAAAAATTACCAAGTTTTTCCAAATTCATTAATCTTCTAATTTTTTCGCACACTTATACTCACACAAACTCAACTATACTTCTCTCAAAAAATTGCTATAGATTCTGACGACCGATGTGGACCGTTATTCTTAATTCATTAATCTTTATTGTCTATACGATGTGGACCGTTATTCTTAATTATTTAAATATATTAAACAATATCAAGCTTTGGATAGTCAATAAGCCGAGAGTTTGGGTCGTAATACTAGGAAATACATACCACGTCAACGAGAAGATGCGGAAGAACGACTAATAGAAGATTATTTTGCCGATGAAAACAATCCACCTAAAACCCGAAGAGGAATTTCAAGCGAAGGTATCATATGAGTTCTAAACTTTGTAAAGATATAGTCAATGATATTACCAATTACATTGTTCAAGCTCTTCCCAAATACTTTCATTTTTTAAAACAACGTTATGATGCTCTTGATCGTTTAAGTATTAGTCCTATCATGAAATGCACATCCGTCATACGCCAATTGGCATACAACTCATCACCCGATGCATTTGATGTGTACTTGCAAATTGGTGAACGTTGTGCACGTGAGTGTTTGCTAAACTTCATTAAATGCATATATACTTTATACATTGGAGAGTTTTTAGGAAAGCCTAATTTAAATGATATCCAACATATATATGCATTGCACGAAAAAGAATACACACTCGCCGGAATGCTTGGGAGCATTGTTTGTATGCATTAGGAATTGACAAAATGTCCAAAGGCCTTAAATGGTCAATCCAAAAGACGTGATATAAATATCCGACTCTAATGCTTGAAGTTGTTGCGGATTATAGCTTATGAATTTGGCATGCATATTTTGGGGCTCCAAAGGCAAATAACAACCTTAATGTTTTATAGGGTTCACCGTTATTTAATGACCTTCTTGCTCATACAGCTTCAGAAGTTCCATTTGTAGTAAATGAAATTACATATGGAAAATGTTACTATTTAACGGATGGAATTTACCCTTAATGGTCTACGTTTGTCAAATCGTTTTCTATTGCAAGGAATGAAAAAACAATAAAGTTTAAAAGAGTTCAAGAAAATGCAAGAAAATATATTGAACGAACTTTCTGAGTCCTACAAGATCGTTGGGAATTATACTAAAACCCGCATGTGTTTGTCAAGTCAACACGCTACGAAGAATCATGCATTGTTGCATCGTATTACATAACATGATATTGAAAGATCAAGAATTCGAGGTTAGTGAGTATAACGAAATCTACGTTCCTCCACAATCGGATATTCAACATACTTGGATCAAACGATGCGAGACACAACGAAGAAAAACAAAGAATTTCGGGATATGAAAGTTCACGACGACCTTCGAAACGATACCGTGGAGCATCCATTTAATCTTAATCATTAAATTGTAATTTTTATCGTTATTTTTATGTATCGTTATTTTTTATGTATTATTTATTTTTATTAATGAAATTTGAATTTTATTTAATATGTTTTTTTTATTTGAATTTATATAAATGAATAAAAATTGTGAGATCCAAGTATGCATGACAACACCGGAAAAATGATGTTATAAAAGAAGTAGGGACTGATCAAGTTTCGAAAATTGGACTGGACCGATCAAAACTGGATCGGACTGAAAACCGAACCCACCGAACCAAGGACCAGATCGAAATGTTCAATCCATGTTCGATCCGATTCGGTCTTCGGTCCGATCCGAGCCAATAAAGCACATTGGCCCGTTTTGCTTAAGACCGAACTAAACCGAACATCGAATATGAGAGAATGGACCGACCGATGACCGAACTGAAATATTTCGTTAGATCCGATCCGGGTTTTTTTCAATCCGCTCTTGTCCGCTGGCTTCTCCAAAACGCAAAGGTTAACCGTTAACCAAGTAAATAATGGCGCTAATTTCCCCCTTCTTGTTCAACCTTCATCTCTCCCACAATTGAGCATTCAATCAAACCACAAAAACAACTCATCATCATCACTTGAATCAACCGATGCCACGTCACCATCACACCGATCCAAAATCATTCGGTCGAATCGCCTAAGCTCGTATCGCAACCACAAAGAGTAGGATACCAGGACTCAATTCAGCAAGGGAGTAATGATTCGGCCATAATCGTTGAAGGTATAATTCGGCTTTACGCGATTTTTGATATTTTAGAGATTTCAGTAGTTTGTTTGTTTTTGAGTAGTAGTACATTTTGAACTTGAATCACAATGTACCTAACTTATATGCTCCAAACACTACCTTACTCTATGAATCTCGATAGTTATGTCGATATTTCACACGTCTGAGTCTGAATTTAGTGATATCAATAGCTTGCTTGTTTTTGAGTAGTAGTACATAAAAGTTAGGTGTTGTTTGTTTGTTAAGAGGCTCCGAGTATTCACACGTCTGAATGTGAATGTGTGGTTGAAAAATCTGCATATGACTGATATAAAAGTGTTTGTTTTTATAAAAGTATATGAATGTGTTAGATTATTAATGCTTACAATTAAAATATAAAACAATTTTTATTAGGGTGGAATATGTAATAAGAAGTTTTGATGCTATGGTAACACTGAATATAAGAATGATAACAATCACGTCTACTCGCTGCTGCGAAACCAGATAGCTGAATGAACTTTTAAAAAACTGCGACTAATTAAAAGTTTCCATTGGTTCGGAGGTTATGATGTGACGAAAGGGTTGCTAAAAGATAGGTAATCCATACTCGTATCTAGTTATTTACTAGTACTCAGGAAACATGGTAAGAAAGTCGGCCTAAAAGCAAACACAACCCACCATGACCTTGGGGGCTAGACCAGGGTATAGGGATTAAAGCAACAATGTGCAGAAAGAAATGAAAAGGACTAAGAAGATATTAAGGAAAGGCGCATGATTCTATTGTGTTTTTGCACCAATATATATTTCTGTTTGTAAAATATATTTTAAGTTTGGGTGTCTTTGTATGTTTCCTTAAATACAAATTAGATCACGTTGATTATAAGTTGAAGTTGTCAAGGAAGAACTCTATTTGTGGATGTAGTAGTTGTTGATGTTATACTTTTATGTATATGAGTATATCTCTTCTGGCTCCTAATTAGCAAACGTGGAAAACTAGGAACTTTACTAAATTATCTGTTACTTTTTCGTTTCTGTTTGGTCTGTGTAGCGATTTTAATTGTTCTTTGCTTCACATTTGTTGCTAACTAATCTCAGTGTATGGTTTTACCTATTAAGATGGTCTTCAATAACCTGAATTTTTAACATGCTGATGTCTAGAACTTCATTTGAGACGTGGAAGAAAAAAAATCGTTTCTATTCAAACATCTGGTGGCTATAAACCATGCAAATGCTGCCACTGCCAATAGTAGTCCGGTTTTTTAAAAGTATTGTTTGCACCGTAAAACCTCAATGCATACTTTGATGCATAGTCACATGGAACGGGGATCGCTCCGGTACGGGATCGGGGATCGGGATCGTGGTTCGCTAGGCACCCCGATCCCGGTTCGATAGTGGGTAGGTTCATTTGGGATCGATTCGGTACGATGTACCAAGTATTGTGGTACGATGTACCCATGTAGCCAATTTAATTTGAAATCCAAACATTCATAAATATAATACTTATTATATTCTCACAATTCATTCAAAGACCCATATTAAAAAAGTTGCTCATGTATATACATTGTAGGATTATGCAAGTATGAACTATGAAAGTTACTCATGTATATATATTGTAGGATTATGCAAATGTACCATAACTTTTTACAGGGTCAGAGGATCTTGTTCAAAAAAAGCACCATATTAAATGTTCAAAATAACTATATAAATATTTGAAATCGTGAATCGGTCTTAATTGGAACACGAATCGGAAATATGTGGAACGTGACTTGCTCTCTCTAGATTCGGATTTCAATTAAAATCTGGAACGCTACTTTCACCGATCCAAGTCGCGATCCCGATCGATCCGGATCGATTTCGTACCCTGTTTTGGATCGAACGAACTGGATCGCAATTCGTGGCTACTGTAGCGAATTATGTGACTATGCTTTGATGTTGTGGCTAAGGTTGCGATGTAAATTTACTGCACAGTTACATCATGACCCAATATTCAACATTTTGCCTCTTATGTGCATACATCTGTTCTTACAACCTGTGAAGGTATTACTGATATCTCTTTTAAGATTGCCTTGATGGTCTGACTTTTCTGGTGCAATGTAAGTAGTTCAGAAATTAATTATTAAGCTCAAGTGATGATCTTAGTGCCCCACATTACTGCCTTACTGTAAATCATTAAGGGCGTGTGGAAGTAGTCAAACAGGTGATGTTGCTTCTGGATGAACCCCAAATGTCTACACTTAGTAACCATAAAGTCGTCTGTATTTATAAATTATTCCTCGAGTCAGTAACATGCTATTCTGACAAACTTTGAAATCGAAATTTGATGCGTTCAAAGACAATTGCATTTTAGAATCTAAGTTTAGTGAATACAAAATTTATGTGGGATGGAATTAAGTAAAGGAGTCGGGATAGATATTTTGCTTTTAATAGTCAATTTTACACCAACATATGACATGTTAATGAATAAAACTGTTATACTGTTTACAACCTGTTTAAGCCTGAATATGGTGCCTATATTGCTGGATCCAATAGCATGACTTTATATTAATTGTGTTACGTGACATATTTTTTAAATTTGTTCTTACAGGTTTCCTTCCAGAGGAATGGAATAAGTTATTTGTTAAATATCTATATCTATCATTCACGCCAACTGTGTTCTTGTTTGTTGCTGGAACAGTTGTGTATGGAGTGTCTAAGTACCTGGAAACCGAGAAATCCAACAGCTAAAATTGACCTTCAAATTTAAACTCGCATATCTATCTTTTGGAAAACAACTCTAGTAATATCTAAGAGTTTCTGTTCAAACCATGCTCTCCTGGACTTCTCTGTAACGTGTTTGGTCGGATAGGTTCTGATGTTAAATTAGAAATTACAGAAGTTATATTTCCTATGTTGTATATAGCTCAATGTTCTTGCACATATTTATTGTTATTTTTCTTCTGCATGTAACTTATTTTGATCTAATGTATTTTGGCATTTTTATGCAAGTGCTAAGCTGTGACTTTGTGTGAAGGTTGGTGACTTTGATTTATGAACACATGGGAGGTGCAAAGAAAAATGAGTTGGAAGATGTATTGCAATTCATAAAACGGCATTAATGGATGCAGAGACATGTTCCGTCACATACCATTTCCATACTTTGCCAGTGATCCTCATTAACGACCAGGTACATATCCATAGCTATCTCGACACATGTGTTATCACGCATTACAGAATGGGCAAGCAAGTTAAAGAACTAACTGGCTCTTGAAAACATAACTTTCCATTTTTGTGGTCTGCTTTCTTCTGGTATGTTTCTTTTGATTGTACTGTTTGCCTAAAATTCTAGAAACATTGATGGTGTCATGAAACTCTACGATACGGGTTATCACGTGGCATGTTGGCCCCTAGTATCGATTTAAAAATAAAAAAAGAAAATATCTATCAAATCAGTAATCGAATCTGTCTACATCTGCATATGCTAATATGACATGACTGATTGGATACTTATTACCTTACCTTTATAATACGTGGAAGGTTAGTTGATCTCCATGGATATAACAGAGTTTGCGTATAGTAATTCACAACCTTATTGGTTAGAAGTCCAGTATAGGGATCTTAAATCTTGTATAAGAGCAGCTGTTTTGTACCTTTTCAGGTGGGTATCTAGACACTACATGAATCTTTCCCGTAACCATAATGACCTTATAAGGCCTATCTACAGACCCCTCATAGTAGCCCCCATCCCACCTCGCACTAACATACAATCAGTCTTTTGCAGCAACTTTGCAAAAATCTTTCTTCGATCACAAACTGATTTTGGGATTGAATGATATGTTTATGAAAGTGTGGTCCATGAATGAGGAGTGGAGAGTGATGAACTACCTTTGCACATGGACGATTAGCTAAATACATACAAATAGATATGAAGGGGTCCAGAAAAGACAGGTCTTAGTAGTACTATGATGTGCCTTTTTTTATGGTTTTGTTTAAACTGGTAAGCCCTACCGGACCAACAACTTTTTTCCTTAGCTTAATGAGGGCTGGATTGGGTTGGTGGGTTCATATTCGTTTGTGTGGAAGTTGATTTAAACAGTAGCTTATATAGAAACGGTTGTGAGATGAAAATTCACTTTCGCTTGTGTGGTCATGGCCAGTGATCAAAATACTTGTTTAAATGTTTTTACAGTTATGCTTGTCTTTAAACTTATAGGTTATTTTTAAGATGTTGGTGGTCAAACACTCAAGCTCATGGTCACCTTGTGATTAAAATGGTCAAGAAAAGGAAAACTTAAAACTGGGAATAACTATATGCTAGAACAATACCAACATTTGAACCTTGTACAACTGAAACACAAACCCACTAGCCTAAAAGGTTACTGACCACTAAGAGGCGACCTGGTGCAACTGACTGAAAGTTTAACCCGCAGTTGACAGATAACCACAAATTAATTTGAATGAAACCGATTAGCAATAAGCCAATACAATGTGCATAATTCCGATATTTCTTTTTGGTCCTGTAACATGATTCAGTGACTCATTATGTATCAACAGTCGTGACTTCTAAGTGTTCAGTATAATGAATAATCGGTGGGTGGTGATGCAGTAATAAACACTCGAGTGGGTGGTGATCTTTAAGGATTTTGATGCAGTCTGAGTATGTGTGGTCATCAGCAGAAATTCTTTTTAAGGAGTTTCTGTGCAAAACTGTAATGATGGGTGGTATGTTCTTAAGAGCACCCACCTTACACGATTAATGTAACATGGTCCCCTTAAATTTATATTCCTGACCACAATCATCTTCTTCAACTGTGTATCTCCTCCCGATTCACTAATATTTGTTGTGAGATTTAATGAACAATAAATTAGGTTACTGTTGTTTGTACTAAGAGTAAAACTTTTGAGTAAAATTTCGGATGAAGATTTAGTCAATTGATTACTAACTCCGTCTCAAAATTATTGTCCACGGACAAAAAAAAAAACCCACAGTTTTAGAAAAAATCATTATTACATCTTTCTTTTTTTTTTTTTTTTTTGCAGAATGACAGTTTTGCCCTTAACTAATTAATTTTTAAAACTTCTTTAATGTTTGTAATAATAACCTTAAGTGAGGGTAATATGGTAAACTCAAACAAAATTCTCTATCTATTTTTGAAAGTGGACAATTATTTTGGGACAACCCGAAATTGAATAGTGAAAAATAATTTGGGATGGACGGAGTAGTTAAAGTAGTTGCTGTATTTCTTTTAATTTAAGGACAAACACACCTACTTGACACATATGTCTACGACAAGATCTGAACCCTCGCCACTTGGGTGCACACTTGATTACAACTTATGTACCGATGGACCAGAGACATAGCGACTCTAAAACAATTTCGACTGAAAAGCTATTTGAAGTCCAAGTTTGTAACTCTTGATTGCTATTGCATTTTCCATTCAAAACAAAAGTCTTCATGCTCTTGAGTGCTCAGGAACAACTTTATATCTGCTATGCTTTTTTCTATTATTTTGAAGGGCGAGGTTATTAAGACCCCTCCTAAAATGATTGTAATACCCCTCTTACTTTTTGAGGTTTTTTTTATTTTAATTTATTTTATTTTATTTTTGTAATTTTGTTTTTGTTATAAAATTGTGAAACGAAAAGTGCGGAACAAAAATTATATAGTTTTACAAGTCAAAAGTATTAAACTGTCAAAAAATACGGAGCAGAAACTGATAAAAAAACTATGCTTTACTGCAAATAAAAGGACAAAAGAGGGGTAGTGGTAATAGAAAGTACAAAAAAGTAGGGTAGGGGGTCTTTATAACATGACCCTGTTTTGAAATACTTTTGTATTGATGGCTATAATACCCCTTACTTTTTGAGGTTTTTTTTTTTATTTTAATTTATTTTATTTTATTTTTATAATTTTGTTTTTGTTATAAAACTGTGAAACGGAAAGTGCGAAACAAAAATTATATAGTTTTACAAGTCAAAAGTATTAAACTTTCAAGAAATACGGAGCGGAAATTGATAAAAAAACTATAATTTGCGCAAATAAAAGGACAAAAGGGGGTAGTGGTGATAGAAAGTACAAAAAAGTAGGGTAGGGGTCTTTATAACCCTATTTTGAAATACTTTTGTATTGATGGATACAGTATAAAAGTCATTGTTTTTATTAAACCTTTTTTTTGAACTAGTTTTTATTAAATCTGGCTAATCATTCTTTAGATCATCATTACGTACCATTATTTGTCATTTACCTTAATTATCTACAGTACTAAAAAGGTAAAAAAACATCATTTCCCCAACTTTATCTTTGTTTGTCAATGATGAAAGAATATTTAAGCTTTTAAATAATTGACCACGCCTTTGTATTCTAGTAGAGGCAAATTGCAAAGGTAATATCCAACTTAATCAAACGATGCCCCCACTGGCCCACTGCTGGTAGTATGGCGGGAAACACAATTAGAGAGCACTGTATGCCTAGGTATTGGCACGCCATTCGTACCGAAAACGCGCCATTATATCGGTATGTTGAAGTGAATGACGAATTACACGTTATTCGCTTCCCTTACATAGCACTCTTACAACTAGACCCCATGAACCAACATCAAAAATATTGTAATTGTAGCCAATGTTTTGAAAACCGGGTTTTGAATCGACCCGGTCGAGTCACCGGGTCACCGGTTGAACCGCCGGGTCAACCCGGTTTTCCAATATATATATATATATATATATATATTCAATAATTAAAAAGAAAGTATGTATATAAATCATAAAATATTTCATATATTAAGCCTAAAGACTACTTATTAACAAATATAACATGTAAAATTAAAATTACGTCGTAAATATATATAATTAACATGTTTTATTTATAAAAAAATACGAAAAAAACCAAAACCCGGCCGGGTCTCATGACCCGGGTTGACCCGGGTCTCATGACCCGGGTCACTCCAAACCCGGCGGGTCAAACCGGGTTTCGAAAATATGAAACCCGATTTAATTTGACCCGTTTTTTCGGCCGGAACCGGTTCAACCGTTTGACCCGCCGGGTTTCAAAACACTGGTTGTAGCAGTAAACAAGTACTAACCATGACCAAATTGGCATGCCTAATAGTAAGTCTCATAACTTCTAATAAAAGATCTAGGTTTTTCAAAATTTCACCATGTACACATTTATGGTTGTTAAAGAAAAAGTCTCGTCACATAAAACAGAGAACTTGATTCGTTTATCCGTTTTAGAACCGTTATATAGGGATGGAATGATAAACAAAATTAACCAGATGCACCTAAGAAAAACTAAATAATCACTATAAACGATTTTTTAGGACTACTAGATTTTTTTAACAAAAGTTAGCGCTACGTCATAATAGGTGTCGTATGACCTTTGTTAACTCTTTGAACACGAGTAGTATGTAACAAGCATAAACTAATTATATTCATTAATCAGACATTAATGATAATAATCAAGAAACATAAAAAATAGAAAGAAAAAAAGTAAAATGAAAAGATGCAAAAAGTCTAAACAGGCCTTTGGTACAGCATAAAAACCAAAACACATACACTTTTGGTCCAGTCCAGCAATCTCAATCAATCAAGGGCATTAGGGCCAGTACAGTAATTCAACACATGATTCCACACCCACTGCACCAAATACCTCCGTCGGATCCCATGCATATTATACGTGGCACCATCATGATCGTTCATCATTTGTCCTGTATATGACCCCCCACCACCTGTCCCATAAATCCCTTCACACAAATCAGCTATCTCTACCGGAAAAGAAGGGTCTTGACCTGCATACCAAGCGTTGACCAACGGATTTGAAGCCAGCTCAGCTAGCTCATGTCCAATCACACTTATCATCCCATCAATCCCAACATCTCCATTTGGTGACTTAACTGGTTTCAAACCTGGAATATAATCAGGTACAGCAAAAGGATATGCACAGACTCCTGGGCATAGCTTTGCTGAGTTCCCTATCCACGCGTAGGGTAACGTGTACCCTACGATCGATGGATAGGTAAAATAATGGAACCCACATACATTCTGACAAAAATCTTGAACGTACACGTCATCAGCTGTCAGCAAAAGATATAGCCCCCCTTTAGGATGTATAGGTAATGGCTTAGTTTTAGCTGTCACAGCTGATTTTATCACTGACTGTATAGATAACCGAGTTAACCTTTTACCATGGGACATTAGCCTGTCGTTTTTTTCTTTACCTAGTTTTACTGTCCGGGTAATGTTTGAACCGGTTTGGTCAGTGTAAAGCTGGACCGTTTTCCACCAACCGGACACAGATGGTGCCCGGTTAGTGGAATCGGAGATTGAGTTAATAAACTCACGGATTATTTTCTTTTGAGAAGTGGGCCATGTTCCGTACCATATGATATGTACGGCTATGTTTTCGGTTAAGACAGGACCCATGTGGTATTTTAGTTTTACGAATTCAGATGAGCCTTCATATTTTTTATAGCCGTTGTATATGAGTTCTGTTAAGTTGTTTTTTTGTTGGTGTTGGGGGTATGGGCGCCATGCTGTGGTGAGGTTCAGGGATAAGAAGAGGGTGAATAGGAGGGTGAGTGTGGAGTGTGGTGGTGGCGCCGGTGACCGGCGTGTAGTGGAGTGGTGGTGCATTTATTGAGTGGAGTGGAGTGGAGTGAAGTGGAGTGTGGGTTAGTGTGTTAATGTGTGTGTGTTTATATATAGACAGGTAGGACTTATTTGAATGTTTGTACTCGAGTTAAGGAAGTTACATATCATTGCCCTTGGGTTTTTGTGTAGTGACAACTTTTGCTTCTTTGTTTGGTAAATAGCTTTTTTGAGACCCTGAATTTGTTTTAGGGATGTTTAAAGTTTAAACACAAAGCTTATTCGAAATCAACTCAATTTGACTAAGTTTAGTACCGTGACAACTCATATTTTCCAGGTCATTACTTGTCTATAAACTCAAAACTATCTACCTTGAACGTTTACATTAGGGGTGAGCAAAATGAACCGCGAATCGAACCGGACCGATTGGACACGACCAAACCTATTTCGGTCCGGTCCTCGGTCCATCCTTTTCTTTATTTTCAGTCTTCGGTCCGGCCGGTCCGGTCCGGTCCGATCAGTCCGGTTCGGTCTTACAAAAAACCTGACAATTATGCCTTGCTGGACCGGACCGGGTCGAAGACCGACACGGACCGGATCGGATCATTTCGGTCTGATCTTCGGTCCGGTGTTTTGGCCAAGGTCGGTTTCGGTCGGTTGTACGGTTCGGTCCGGTTTTCAGACCGTGAGCACCCCTAGTTTACATATTTACTTCTACGTATAACCGTTAGGTTAAATCGCGTAAACCGAAAAACAACTTTAAACATAAACTGACATTAGACAAACTTTGGTTCACGTCAAATATGTGTCATGTGACTTTTACTAGCATGATTTATAAGCCAACGCGTTTAATTTACAAGTTTTACGTACAACGTTTACATTTCACGATTTAGTCCATGCATGCATGCATTAAGCCTCACCACCTTAAGTATACATGCATATACATAATTATACAATATATCAAAGATTACATTTATTTTGTCTTGTGCTCTCTCTTTGCCGCCCTCATGCATTTAAAATAGGCTTGTCCAACATCCTCAAACTTATACAACACCATTTATATGCATAACTAGTTCATATGCACACTTGTGACTTCCATTCACTCACAAACTTGTACCTAACCCCTCCTTTTAGTTCCATATACACGACTAGAACAAGGACCAAGACACACAATCTTATTTTGGTTAAACGTGCACTATATATGGCAAAAGTAGATCTTGAATTAACCTTAATGTTAAATTATGCAGGCTTATGTCTTGAATACTACAGGGACCAGAAGTGTCACTTTGTCAAAGATACTAAGCTAAAAGAAGATATTACCAGCTGAAGTTGTCAAAGATAGAAGTCAAGGGTCTATTTAGTAAATATGGTCTATATAAGCTGAATAACCCATCTAGGGTTTATTCAGTCTGTGTGTTTTGAGTTTATATCTCTCTTGTCTTCTCTTTAATCATTTGATCATGAACTCTGTATTCATTCTTTGTTCTAGTGTTTGATATCTTCTAGATATCAATTATCTAAGTCTGTTAGTATTAAGATCGATCTTTAGGTTATTTGATCATTTGAGAGATTTGTAGGGAGGAAGAATAAGATCCACCTGGTGGGGATTGTTCATTGTCTTTTGTATTTGTTTGGCTATCACCCATTTGGGGGTAGTCTTCTTGTGTTCTTTCATTAATAAAATAACACGTAGGGAGCTTGGTTGAGTGCAAAATTGGTGTTCTTGGTGTTGGTTTTTATATTGTTTACATGGTATCAGAGCCAGGTTGCTCTGAATCGTGAATCTTACTTTTAGGGTTTCGATATAATTTGGGGGGGTTTTGTTCTTTTGGTTCTATTGATCAATTAAAGGTTAATTCTTAACGACCGTGATAAGAATAATTGGATTTGTGACGATCTGGTGATTTGTGGTGTTCTTGATTGATTAGGGTTTTGAAACCATAATTTGGTTTTTTGGGGGTTTTTGATCTTTGGTTGGGCTTTGTTTTGCATCTTGTAGCTCTTGACTAAGTGAATCAAGAGCACAGGTGGTTAGTCTTGGTTATTCCGTTGCGGTTATAGCTCTGCAAGTGTTCTTCTTCCTTTAAGATTTCACAATATTTGAGTTGTTTGGGTGCAAACAGAGTGACTACCCTTGATCTGCCACCTCTGAGTGGTGTGAAACCCTGCTCTGGTCACTCTTAGTCCAAACTGCTTGGTATTAGTAAATCTTGGGTGTGTGTTTAGGATTTAGGGTGTTTTTAGATTGGAGGAGGATGGGTTAGAGTAGTTCTAGAGTTGCAACATCTGTGGTCGTGGTTTGATTTAGTTCTTGATTTGTTTGTTATTCTTAATTTTGTTTGTCTGTTTTCTTTCTTGTCTTATCTGCATTTGTTGCTATCTGTGTGTTGTTATTTGTTTATTTCTTTACAATTATGGCTATTGGTGAACCCTCTGGTGTTGTTGTGTCTATTAATGGTTTGGATGTTGGTAATCCTTTGCATTTGCAAAACAGTGATAATAGTAACTCTGTCATTATTCTTTTTAAGCTTCTTGGTACTGAAAATTAAAGAATCTGGTCTGGTGCTGTTAAATTAGCGTTACAAGCTAGGAATAAATTTGGATTTGTTGATGGTACTTGCTTAAAAGAGTCTTATGCTTCTAATGATTTGTTGTCTGCTCAATGGGATAAATGTAATGTTATGGTCTTAACTTGGATTATAAATGTGCTTTCTCAAGATGTTTATATGGGTCTGGTTTCATCTGAAAATGTTGCTACTGTGTGGAAAGAGTTAAATGAAACATATGATAAAGTTGATGGTTTTTATAACTTGCTTCAAAATATTAATTTTGTCAAACAAGGTGGTAGCTTTGTTGCTGATTGTTATTAGAGGTTAAACTCTCTTTGGAGAGAATTTGATGCTTTGACTAAACTGCCTAAGTGTACTTGTGAAATTAAGTGTAGTTATGCTAGTAAGAAATTGTGATTGCATCAGCAACTTATGAAGCTGATGCAATTTCTAATAGGCCTGGATGATTGTTATCAGCCTGTTAGAAGTTTTCTTCTCACAAGAGATCATCTTCCTGAAGTTAAGGATGCTTATAATGTGGTTTCTAGAGTGGAATCCCATAGAGGGGTTCTTGAGTTCTCTAGTGTTACTGAATCTAAACAGAATGCTACTTCTTTTGTTGCTAAAACTTTTAACAATAATAAAAGATAATACAACAATAATAATAACTTCACCAGAGGCTCTACAAGTAACGTCAATAGAGGACCTAATCCTAACTTGAATTGTAAACATTATGGTAAAATGGGTCACACTATTGATAAATGTTTTAAGATTGTTGGTTTTCCACAAGGCTTTAAAAGAAATTCTAATACTGGTAAACAAACATTTAATGCTAATGCTTAATTAAAATGAATGATAAATCTTCTGCTCCTAGTTTGTCTTTCGGTTTTACTCCTGAGCAGATGCAAAAGCTGCTTAGTATGATTAATGATGAGCCTTCTGTAAGCATGCATGCCAATATGGCAGGTGGCTTCTTCTTTTAATGGCAATGTCTGGTTCAATATAATTTTTTCTAAATATTTCTTTGCTAATTCTAGTCTATTGAAATATGTTAGTTGGATCTACATGTTATGCAATTAGGAATGCGTGAGCCTATTGGGGGCACACACGTTAAGACAAAAAGAGTGCGTTTAATACTTCACGAAATGTATTTAAATAGTCGTTAGTTACCGTTACTTGTAATAACTAACTTAACAAACATTTAAAATATTAATTGAGGGACTAAATTGGACAAAACCTGAACCCAAAGGGTGACCATATTTTGGCCGACCCCCTAGTGGTTCTAGAAAGGCTTTGGATCAATTTTTTTTAAAGATACGGAAAAGATATTGTGATGTGTTGAAGGAATGTATATTGTGATATATTAAGAAAAGACGTTTCTTGATCACAAAGCTTTAGGGTTGGGAGCCTATATAAACTCTCACCCTATACCTCATTATTCATTCATCATAATCACAAAAATCACCAAAGTTCTCTCTCATTCTCCCCTCACCAAAATCGGCAGAATATTCCCACAAGGGAATTTCGGTTCCTTCTCATCACCGAATTTTGGTGACACCCTCTCAAGGGTGTTTTGATTTTCTTGCTTCTCTTTTGTTTCTCATAGCACAAGAGTAATCAAGGGTTTTCAGTTAGTTCTCCTTGCTTGACGACTACAACAACCCATACTTGGGTTTCGGTTTGTTTGATTTTCGGTACAACCGAAATTGGTGAAAACTCTAATTAGGGTTTTGGGTATTTTCGATACAAGTTACAAAGATACACAAGGTGTTTGGTTCGTGGAGATCTAGACTAGCATCTAGACGTACTTGGTTGACGTGTTGTGTGAGCAACCTTAGAGGTGGTAATTTAAGCACTTTGTATTCAAGATCAAGATCAAGATGTAAGTATTCCTTGCTTTATTTTATGTGTTAATTCATGATACTAAACTAGATCCATCCGTTGCGTCCTCGTAGTTAATGGTTTAACTAGTTAATAAATTCCAACAGTGGCATCACGAGCCAACTCGTTTGGTGTTATGGGTTACACATAAATTAAACATGCTAGATCTGTTTTACTACATTTTTATTTATTGTTTTTCATGAAAATTATGGCAATGATATGCAAATCTTTGCCATAAATAATAAATAATTAGAGCTAGATCTTGATTTTATTAATAAGTTAATAAAGTTTAAAAAGGAAAATTAATTAGTTAATTTAGATGATATCATTCTCTTTTTAAATATAGATTAAAAGGAAACTAAATCTTTTAATTAGTTAGTTAGATCTTATTATATTAAATGTTAATATAGTTCAAAAGGGAAACTAGATCTTTTAATTAATTATTTAGATTTTATGATTAAAAGTTAATTAAGTTTAAAAAGGAAAGTAAATCTTTTAATTTATTATTTTGATTTCGTTTCCTTTTCCGGCCTAAGACCTACTTAATCATATTATATGATGCATGGGGTGATCTAGGTACTGAGATGAAAACCTAGTGAGGGTCTTTTGATTCTCCAATTGGGAAAGACTCTTATGAGAACTCGGATAATTACATGTTTACTTTGCTTTTATGTCATCTTTCTTTTAGACTGTTTATGTGCCTATATGTTTTTCCATGTGACTTGTTATATGCTAAAAGGATTTAAAACGGACTAATACTTATAAAGCAAGATGATATAAATATGTCTATTAAATCACACGTCTAGAATTATTCCATGTGACCTACTATGTATTTTGTGTAAAACTTGATTTTGGCAAAAATTAACTAGACATTAAATTATGAAACTTGATTTCTTGAATAATGAAAATTGGACATTATTAGTCATTGGGAAGTACGGCTCACCCATTATGAACAAACTAATCGAGAAGTTTAAGGCGGGTCGTCTATCTTCCCTAAAGAAATCAGGTTTTTAATAAGCTTCGCGCTGACCTGTTTCTCCGCTTCTTTGTGCGTTCATATGGAGCTACCGAGAACTTTTGATACGATAATGTCAAATATTATAAGTGTCAGCCTCAAAATATATTGAGTCGAACAATGAAGTTCGTCCATTATGAATATTAGGTCTCGGTCATTCAGTTATGTAACGTTGTAATAGGCTAGAAAAGAAACCGGGCTCGTTTAGTAAGCTAATATTGTACGTGTTGCGGGTCTAAGCCCAAGCAAATCCCGAGCTCGGTCCGTGTCAAAGCCCTACACGTCCTAACTTATATGTATGGGTATATAAACCCTTTTCCACCAAGGAAAAGGGTGCTGGTTGTTTATTTTCTTTCAAGCCAATATTACAATCTTCCAAGTTTCTCTCTACTTTCTCTCTTTTGTTTCTCTCTCTAAAATTCTTCATATCTTCTTTCTATTTTCTTCTTTAATTCGTATACAAGTATAAGAAGTGAAGTGATTATGGGTCACCGACATTTGGTATCATGAGCCACAGGTAGATAGGTGATTTGGTTTGTGGTTTCATTGCTTATTTCGAGCTTAATATTAAGCTTTTAAGCATTCGGTTTGTCTTAGGTTTAAGCTATAAGATTAGAAACACTCGTACATTCGTGTTCTTCTATTTCTTAGTTCATTTGAGTCTTGAATTCGTGGGCTTGTCTCTTTAGACACTTGCTTATTTCAAGCTTAAGTGGTCACGGCTTATAGTGTGTTTTGTTTTGTTGTTTAAGTAGAAAAAGCTTTGTACTTTCTTGGTTCAAATGTGTCATAGCTTTTAATCTTAAGTTTTTATAGCTTATTCGGTTTAGATATAGCTTACTTTATGCTTATTCGAAGGTTTTCTAGCTTATTTTATGTGTAAATGTCTAAGTGGCGGTTTGAGTAAGCTATTACTCATTTGATTTTGTTGTCTCACCGATTTTAAGCTAAAGAACGAATAGTGTACTTATTTTTTTGTTTTTTTTGTTGAAAGTGTGCATAAAAACAAAAGTTTAGTACGTGTAGCTGTTTGATTGTGGTCCTAAACTTGGATAATGACATATGGCGGTTTGCTCAATTATTATAGTAGCGGTTTGGTTCCAAAAGTTATAATGGCGGTTTGATTATAGCAGCGATTTGGCAGGATAGGTTGGCAGCGGTTTGATTTATCTTGGCCCCCTAAACTAAACTTTGTCCATCTATCTTCGTGGTAGCGGTTTGGTGAACCAAGGTAGCGGTTTACATAGGGTAGAGGTTTGAGGTTCTAAGTCAGCGGTTTACCGAGTGCAACGATTTGATCATTCAACTTAGGCAGCGGTTTGCCATTAGATATTTGCCAGCCTTTTATCAATTTCCACTTGCCAGCGGTTTTCCTGTGTTTAATCCATCGGTTCGTCCAACTTTAAGGTCACGGTTTGTCTAATTTAAGGTGGTGGTTTAGCATAGTTTTATCCAACGGTTTGGTTGAATGTTTATAGCAGTGGTTTGTACATTTATATAGGCAGCGGTTTGCTAGTTATTGAAAGAACCGAAAATCATTTTCGATTAACCATTTTCGGTGAACTCAATTTCGGTGAACTTTAATTTTGGACAATTTGGACTTGGACTTTAAAAGACAATTACTTTAACATAACAAACCAAACATCTAAATCAACAACAAGGACTCAAAATACAATAACTTTATATCAAACAAACCTTAACTTCAATCGATTTACATTCACGGTTTTCTATTGATTTTGTAAAATCCCGTTAAAGTAACTTCTTTCTGAGTTTAAACCATAGACTTGTAAAATCTCGTGGACGTTAATTGCATTCATTTAACCAAAACTTCAATCACAACACATCTACTTAAGATCCTACAATCATTTTTCTCTTTATAATTCTACAATCATTCATGATGACTACTCCAATCACAACTTCCATAACCGACATAATAACATCATGGCAGCTGGTTCAAGGGATCGACCACCAATGCTTGCAACGGGAATATATGCACAGTGGCAATCACGTTTCTTAAGATACATCGATACAAGACCAAATGGTGATGCCTTAAGGAAATGCATTCTTCAAGGTCCTTACACTCCTTCTACTGTCACAATTCTAGCTGTACTCGCAACAGATAATTTACCAGCAGTTCCTGAACGAACAACAGTTGAGACAATCTTGAATATGTCTCCTGAAAACAAAGCTCATTATGAATCAGAAAATGAAGTAATTCATTTGCTATTTACTGGAATTGGAGATGAAATATACTCAACTGTTGATGCTTGCAAGACAGCTCATGAAATGTGGATAGCTGTTGAAAGGCTACAACAAGGTGAATCTCTCAACATTCAAGATGTCAAGACTAATTTGTTTTGGGAGTTTAGAAAATTCACTTATCAGGATGGAGAGTCAATGGAGTCATATTACTCTAGATTTTACAAGCTGATGAATGAAATGATAAGAAACAACTTGACAGTTGCTATGATGCAAGTCAACGTTCAGTTTCTTCAACAACTTTAACCAGAATGGTCAAGGTTTGTGACAATTGTCTAGCAACAACACAAATTGGATAAAGTCTCATATCACAAGCTCTTTGACATTCTGAAACAATATCAAAAGGAAGTTAATGAAATCCATGTTGAAAGAATAGCCAAGAATGCTAACCCATTAGCACTTGTTGCTGCTGCTCAACCACATCCAGATCCTTATTATCAAGCACCAAAATCTCACAAATTATATGCACCAACATCAAAAGCATCACCTCAAACCAGATCTCATGCAACTACCAGACACAAAGGCAAAGAGATAGCCAAACCAATCACAACTCCATCTGAGTCAGCTTCTAAAGAAGACGGTGATCCTGAACAAGCTCAGAAGGATAAGGAAATGCAGAAAAACTTGGCACTCATTGCAAAGTACTTTAAAAAGCTCTACAAACCTACCAACAACAACCTCTAAACTTCTTCAAACTCCAAAAACAAGAGTGTGGATAATTCTCCAAGGTACAAGAATGATAATCAGACTGGGCAGTTTGGGAATCAAAGGACAGTGACCGTTGCTGAGGCTAAATAGACTGTAGGCAGTTAGGTAGTGCAACAGACTGGGATACAATGTTTCAATTGCAAGGAATTTGGTCATTTCGCTAAGGAATGCATGAAACCAAAAAGGGTTAAAGACTCCACGTATCACAAGGAAAAGATGTTGTTATGCAAACAAGCTGAGAAAGGTGTTCCACTTCAAGCAGAGCAATCTGATTGGCTAGCAGACACGGATGAAAAGATTGATGAATAAGAATTGGAAACACATTACAGCTTTATGGCAAAGATCCAGGAGGTTCCTACAGCAGACTCAAGAACTGATACTGAGCCATTGGAACAGGTACAATACAATGCTAGATATAATGTGTTTGCCAATGAGAGACAGCATTCTGAGCAACCTGAATCCATTAGTAACACATGTGTGGTGGAAAAGGTTGATAGTAATTTCATTCCTGATTCACCGGATATGCGTGATAATGATATTCAGATTGACCAAAATGATGTTGAATGTGATGATGAGCGTGTTGCGCTTGCTAATTAAATTGCAAATTTAAAACTTGATGTTTATGAAAATAAAAAGATTCAAAAGCAATTAAAGAAAGCAAACACATCACTTGCTCATGAATTGAAAGAGTGCAAATCTATTCTTATAGAAACTAGTAGAACTCCGGGGGAGTCTAATAGTATTCGGGATAGTTGTCTAATTGCACTTCAAAATAAACAGACTGAGCTTGATACGTACAAGACCTTAAATGATCGTACACTTGATTATGACAAACTTGAAAATAAGTTAAATGAAACTCTAGGACTATTAGCTCAAAAAGAAATTGACATAAAAGAAGGTCTAAAACTTAAAGCCTATGAAATTTCAGTTGTCAAAGAGAAATACGATGAGTTAGTCAAACAGATTCTTTTAACAAAGTCACATTACGAAGGTCTTGTCAAAGAGAAAACAAAGGTAATAACGGATTTGAAACTTAAGGAAGAAAAATACATTGACAAAATGATTTCAATGGAAAAACAATTAAAGTTTTTGAATGATATTGTTTACAAAAGAAATCAATCAATCCAAACCATTCATATGTTAGCTCCTAAAGGCCCAACATTCAATGGTAGATCAACATTTTCAAATCCAATGTACCTCAAAAAGGCTCAATCTGAGAAACCATGTTTGTATGCGATCCCATATGACCAATCTGATCCTGCAAACAGACTCGTCCTCAATAGGGAAGAGACCCTGACTCTTGAAGAAGAGAGTCGATCAAAATTGAATAAAGACAAAGTGAGACCTTATGACTACAGAAAGCTAAATAGTATTTATGAAATTTTCAAACCAGCAACACAAGAATATCATGAACAGTTGGCACATGCAAATGAAGTAAGAAAGAAAATGTGGAGAAAATCTTTTGTGAAAACTAAACCAAAATTTTTCAAAAACATCAGTTTCTTACCTGTTTCTAAATCAGTAAGTAAAAGTAGACAAGCATACAATGTAATGACAAACAACATAAATCATTTTAGAGAACTTGTTGATCAAACTTGGGAAAAGCATTCTCATGATCATTTTCATGCCCCAACTGCTCATGATATGGAAATCCTAATTAAGACATGTTTGATGCCTCTTGCCATAAAGACACAGAATGATAGTTTCACATTTGTTCATGAACTTAAGCAAGAAATGCATGATGATTTAAAGTACGTTGAATCCCTTGAAAAAGAAATTGACGAACTTGAATATGACAAAGAAGAATTTTCAAACATGTATGGAGATTTGGTTCAAGGAAATATCATGATCAACAGGGTTTATTATCTCTTCTCGGTTGGTCAATTTTGTGATGCGGATTTGGAGGTTGCTTTTTGGAAAACTACGTATTTCGTTAGAGATCTTTAAGGAGACGATTTACTCGCCGGTAATCGTGGATCTGATCTCTATACAATTTCTCTTTAATAAATCACTTCATCAACTCCAATCTGTTTCATGGCTAAAGCCTCACCAACTCAAGCATGGTTATGGCATCGAAGACTTTCTCATCTTAACTTCGACTACATCAACTTGCTTTCTAAGAAGGATGTCGTGATTGGTTTACCAAAGTTGAAATATGTCAAGGATCAACTATGTTCCTCTTGTGAAATGAGTAAAGCAAAAAGAAGTTCATTCAAGACAAAGTCTGTTCCAAGTTCAAAATGATGGCTAAATTTACTTCATATGGACTTATGTGGTCCAATGCGGGTTGCTAGCATAAATGGGAAGAAATACATTTTGGTAATTGTAGATGACTACTCCAGATATACTTGGACTCTATTTCTAAGATCTAAAGATGAAACATCAGAAGTTCTAAAATATTTCCTCATAATGATTTAACAAAATCTTCAAGCCCTAGTAATTTCTGTTTGAACTGACAGAGGCACCGAGTTCTTAAACAAGACACTCAATGTATTCTTCAAAGAAGAAGGAATTAAGCATCAAACTTCTACTCCTCGAACACCTGAACAGAACGGCGTTGTCAAAAGACAAAACCGTATTCTAGTTGAGGCTGCTCGAACGATGCTTTCAGCTTCTAAACTTCCTTTATTCTGTTGGGCTGAAGCAATTGCAACCGTGTGCTATACTCAAAATAGATCTATCATCATCCCGACACATAAGAAAATGGCATATCACATCATAAATGACAGGAAACCTTTAATTAAACACCTTCACATCTTTGGTTGCACTTGTTATCTAACCAGAGATGGTGAAAATCTAGACAAAATGAAAGAAAAAGGGAATCCGTGCATTCTGGTGGGATACTCCACTCAGTCTAAGGGATATCGTGTTTACAACAAGAGAACCAGATTGATAGTTGAATCCATACATCTTAGATTTAATGAGATCAAAGAGATGGCTAAGACGTCTGTTGCTAATAACACTTCAGGCCTCGTTCCCCTACGATAAAAGGCGTCTGATTATGACAACTCTGGCCCCGCTCCCCAACTACAAAATGTTTCTCCTTTAGCAGATACAACAGCTCCGTCACAACAAGAGTTGAATCTTCTTTTCGGTCCTCTATACGATGAATTTTTCAATGCAGGTACTTCAAGTGTCAACAAGTCTTCTTCTCCCACCAACAATTTTAAACAACAAGACACACACCTACAACGAATAATCAATCTTCAACAGAACCAACAACTCCAACTACAAATGTTCATGATGAGGAATACAACGATAATCAAGCAGAAGATACACAGGTTCAACAAGTTGAATTTATCAATCCTTTCTGTACATTAGTACGAGAAGTTGTTGAGTCTTCCTCACGCAATATTGATAATTCAAATATGCATACCTTTTATCAACCACACGATTCTGAATACCAATGGACAAAAGATCACCCGGTATCTTAAGTTCATGGGAATCCATCCAAGCTAGTGCAACCAAGACGACAACTTGCAACAGATCCTGAAATGTGTATGTTCGCGCTTACCGTGAGTACTGTTGAACCGAAAAACATTAAGGAAGCAATGGCTGATTCTGCATGGATAGAGGCAATGCAGGAAGAGCTTTATCAATTTGGCAGACTACAAGTCTGGGAACTCGTTGACAAACCCTTTAGCAAGATTGTAATCAAGCTAAAGTGGTTATGGAAAAACAATAAGGATGAAGATCAAACAGTAATTCGCAATAAGGTACGACTTGTAACAAAGGGATATGCTCAGGAAGAGGGTATTAATTTCGAGGAATCATTTGCTCCAGTTGCTCGCTTGGAAGCCGTTTGGATTTTCATGGCATACGCTGCACACAAGTCTTTTTCAATTTATCAGATGGACGTGAAAACGGCATTTCTTAATGGTCCACTAAAGGAGGAGGTTTATGTTGCTCAACTAGACGGGTTCGTTGTGTTAGAAAATATCCTATTTTGGTATTGGACATTTCTTTATAATTGTGTCCTAACCTATTTAATGCATTAGTATATTTATACATTATATATTGTTGATTTATATGGGTAATATTAAGAGTAATTAAATAATATTTAGTTACCATAATAAAACTCTATAAGATATTATATCTTGATGGGAGATCCAATGTCCTTATATAATAATGTCTATGTAATGTATTATGGTAATGATTTCTTAATCATAACCTAATTAGGAGTTGATCCCTGCTTGACCTCTCTTATAAATAGAGGATTATTCACCTCATAAGAAACACACCAAAACATACATACAAACATTACGATCCATCACTAAGAAGAGAGGATTAAGTAGAATATCTTCATCCTACCGATGTTCTTCGTTTATGGTGATCTCATTCTTCGACATCAAGTAAGTTTTAATGTTATGCTTTATGTTATTGATCGTTCATATTATGATTACATGTTTCATGGGATAAATTAATCAACATGTGGCATCCGAGCATGATTTATCAATCATAATATGTAACGATGTTAATATTAATGATATATGATATTATGGCCATCATTTATGATATTATGGCCATCACTTACGAACTCTCTGTATGAGAAATAAAATGTCATAGTTTGTATTCTTTTTTTAAATTTCGACTAAAAAGAGTTAACATTTTTTTAACTAGGAAGAAATAATATCATATAAACATGTAAACTTTTTATATAATACATGACATGATTATTCTGACTTAAATAATATTAATACAATCTAAAATAATTTTATATAATATATGGCATGATGATTAAGTTCTACTATTATGTCATTTCTTATACAAACTTTTATTAAGAGATGTAACACTTATTTTGTTACAATTTAAGCAAATATTAAATTATATGAATTGACTTCAGTTTTCTTATAGATATAATACATTTGACCATCATGTTTGGTTCAAAACAAAGAATCTCAATCTTGTCATAATTTGTGGACAATTTAATCGAGAGTATTCTACACTATGTTTAAAAAAACATTACATGATTGATAACTTGTTTATAAGTTTTGAACAATGAGTTTTGTAGTGTTTTTTCTTTCATAATGATTTAATTAGTTAAAGGACATTATTTGACATGTTTGTAATATATTTTAACATGTCTTGTGACTACTTTATAGTTAAAACTAGTTGTCATGCCTAAAAGAAGGCTACTGGTTAAAACAGTTAAGTAAATGAGAGGTCACACTTATGACTACCTAATTGTCGAAGTAAGTGTTGGCCCAAAGGAAAACACTTAATCAAAACAATTATGTGAATTAAAGTCATATTAAGTTACATGTTCGTTTTTTACTGCGATCTCACATATATGATAATATATGTTTCAATTCTAAAGCAGTGATAACTATAGTTGCATCTAAATTTGTATGTAATTATGCTATAGTCTATCACTGTTTTGAGTTTGTGACATTAGTTTTGGTCACATTATAACTCATAAATAAATAAAACTAATTTGAACATTTATGTTCAAAGGAAAGAAACAGTTTTTCTTGATTAGAATCAACAAGAGTGTATTCTTTCATAATGTTTAATTAAATAGGGTATACATGTTTTCATTATTTTGTTTACATGTATTATGACTACTTAAATGTTAAGATAGGTTGTAGGCCTAAAAAATGCAATTAATCAAAATATTTAAGTGAATGAGAGTTGTAATAATTTACGTTTTGACGAGTTTAGGTTATGTGTTAAGCCCAAAGGATGACCATAATCTTAATCATTGAACAGTATTTGCAAATTATATACTTAGTTAACTAATATTTCTGCCCAAAGGTGATTATTTGTTAATTAAGTTTGCATAATTTAATAAAGAAGTTATTAGTGTGTTGTTAATAAAACCAACGAGAAGTTAACAATTTCATCAAACTTCTTTTGTAAATCTAATTTTAAGGTGTGGTTAGATTTCGATAACTAACATTTGCCCTAAGGTTAGTTATACTTTTATGTTAATAATTTGATATATGCAAATTAAATAATTAGTTAGCAAATGCTTCTGCCCAAAGGTGATGTCTTTTGTTGATTGATTTTGCATAATTAAATGTAGAAGTTATTAATAGGTTGTTAATGGAACCAACGAAAAGTTAACAATTTCATCAAACTTCTTTTGTGAATCTAATTTTATGGTGTGGTTAGGTTTTAATACATTGATATAGTTCTCATTTTGAATAGTCCCTTATGAACATATGTACAAGTCATTTGCTTAGATAACCGCTATAAGTTTCTTATTACCATTAAAGGTTACAAACATGATTAAAAAAAAGGGCGGAATAATATATTATATGGTCATAAAGTTCATGATACGGTCATCTCATACCTTATACGGCCAGATAAAATAACCGATCAACGAGGATTAATGAGAATTAAAGAAAGATCGAGTTGCATTATGATAAAGTTTAATTTTATAAACTCAATAATGACACGTGAAAGTACACTTTCAAATAATTTTCTCATCATTAAGGTCTACATTTTTATGGTGTTTGTAAGCTTTTATATGATCTTAAAGTTAAAAGGATACGGTAATCTTTTATATATTTCATTATGATATTTTTCCTTATTAAGTTTGTTGATGTTTTTACATCAACTATACTAATAAGTAAAAGGAAAAAAATATGAAATAAACAATTATGATTACCACTCTCCATAAAGATCAGATCTATAATCTTTATAGCTTACATTATGACCATCAACTTATTTAATTGTTTAATAAAGAAAACTTTATTAAGATAATCAAAGTGTCTTTATATGTGTAGACTAATTAAGCAAAGACATATTCTTATGAGCTTAAAATATTTCTATAAAGAAACAATGTTTTAGAAAATGTTTATGTTCAAAAGTTTGTTGAAGAGATTTTTCACAAATGTTAAAAGCATGTGTTGAATAAGAAGGATTCTAATGACTTGCTATCTAGAAGGTTATGAATCGTTTGTGATAATGAGTTCTATGTTGAAACCAAAGTAACTTTATTGTAAACAGAGAGTTTGTTTTCATAATTTTATTTTATAACCTTATTTGTTATGTTAAATTTGACACTTAATTTATTAGTTCAATTTTAAGTGTTTTGAATTTAAAAATTATTCATTCTCATTTTATTTGTTTGTGGTTCATTAGTTTAAAACCTTCATTAATGCATATAGCAATTATTCTTCTATTCATAGTTAATGAATATGCTAAAAAATGTAACATTGTGAAACTGAAGAAATATTACTGTATACTTTTGAAATTATTGACATTCTTTGAGAAGTTTTTTCATTATTGTTTTAATTTCAATTATTTTAACAAGTAAAAAACTCTCTTATAAAGATGTGTACATTTTCATGAATGACATTGAAAATAATAACTTCTTATATTTTGTCTTGTTAATATTGATGATTATAGAGTGTATTTGATGAGAATCTCTTATGTATTAAGACCGAGTTTTATAAAAGATAAATAAACCATTAAAATAAAATATTGTGTCAATTAAGGGGTGAAAGTGTATTATGATAAGCACGTTTTATTAATTGCCCCAATAAATATGTCTTATGCGAGGGAAATAGAGTTGTAAAATCACTTATGTAAGCCTTAGTCAACTCAAATAAATGGTATCACATAAAGCCGATTGTACCTTTACGAACATGATACAATGTATGGACTGTGATTTAGTATCAAACATTGCCTATGAACAAAGACATTTAAAGAAACCCCTAATAATGTGACACAAATTGAATATTTGACTATTAGTTTATAAATCGCCTTACATGAAATAGTTATTTTATCTCATGACGATAAATCACCACATATATTAATAATCTCGTAATGTTTTAAATGAGTAGCCGTTTTGTAATTTCTATTTTCTTTCAACAATACCATTATTTGTGGCAATTTAACTTATTGGCGTAACGTCATAAGTTAATTTATTTTTTTCAATTGATGTTAGTTAACTTGCGGGTTGTCTAAATACTCATAACCCATTATAACACAAGTTGGTCGACTAATGTAAATCTAAAAGAAACATCAAATGATATTATAATATCTTGTCACATAATGTTGCAATAAAAGGATTGTCTTTATAATAAAATAAAAAAAATTATTATAAAAATATGCCATAAGTCATTACTTTAATAGTTCATCATGTTTAAGAACTATAGTATGGACTTTATTGTTATATTTCTCAACTATAACTTGCATAAGATATCTAACTATAAAGTACGTTAGAGGCAAGTATTATATGAGATATAAACATAAAACAATCAATTCGATGTCTATATTATGGTTGTTTGAAATGGTATATGAAAATTCTATGGTTATATGTATTATTAAATTGATTGACATATATATCTTAAGATCAGTAGGAGCAAATTGGTTATCATTGTATTATGTGGTAAGATAATTCTACAAAAATAAACGAGTAAACTAAGTTTTATGAATTTAAAAGGATTGTTTCAATCACTTAAGATCTAAAAGATGTCATAACACCATAGACATCATAATGTGTATTATGGGTCTACAAAGAACATTATGACCGTTCTATACACCTTCTAATATTTAAACTTCTTGATAAATATTTTTTACTCCCTGTAAATTGTATATATTGTTAAAGTCAATTTTGTGGTGTCATAAGATAAGTTTAAATCAAGACTTGCGTTAATCGTTTCAAAGAAGAATAACCATAACTTACTTGGTTACTTACTTCTACTTTGTTTATTGTAAGGACTATTATATTTCCTCACGATGCATTTTCATGTATCGACTATATCAATTTTAAGGCGTTATTGATAATTTTTTAATAACACAAATGTCAGTATTTTATATCTCAACACCAAGTATGTTAAAGGTTGAGAGAAGGTTGAAGAACATTGTCATCAAGTATATTTGTACACTGACTTAATGTATCATGTTACTTATGATAGGTTTATCACCCAAGCTCTTATTCGAGTATAATTATTGGTATGGGATTATTTGATAACCTTACAATCAAGAATCCTACTTGTGTTCTTCATATTATGTTAATGGTTTGCTATTCTCATTATTGTGCACATTACGAGATCTTATGAGCAAACAACTTATGGTGGATCATGTGAATGGTTTTATTTTATTACCATCATGTTTCTTTTTCCATTCATATTCATTATGGCTTATGATAATCATTCTTCATTTAAAAGAGCTAATTGTATAATCGGTAGGGGTCCTGCATTAATGGTGATGCAAGTGATTATGCTGTTTTGCATTAGTAATTTTATTTGATCTTGATGAACTTATTAAGTCAACAAATTGGCCAATATTAACTAGTACAAAGCATAAATAGGTATACGGACAAGTGGGAGAATGTTAGCAAATATCCAATTTTGGTATTGGATATTTCTCTATAATGGTGTCCTAACCTATTTAATGCATTAATATATTTGTACATTATATATTGTTGATTTATATGGGTAATATTAAGAGTAATTAAATAATATTTAGTTACCATAATGAAACTCTATAAGATATTGTATCTTGATGGGAGATCCAATATCCTTATATAATGTCTAGGTAATGTATTATGGTAATGATTTCATAATCATAACCTAATTAGGAGTCGATCTTTGCTTGAACTCTCTTATAAATAGATGATTATTCACCTCATAAGAAACACACCAAAACATACATACAAACATTACGATTCATCACTAAGAAGAGAGTATTAAGTAGAAGATCTCTATCCTACCGATGTTCTTCGTTTATGGTGATCTCATTCTTCAACATCAAGTAAGTTTTAATGTTATGCTTTATGTTATTGATCGTTCATATTATGATTACATGTTTCATGGGATAAATTAATCAACACGTTGATCTTGATCATCCAGACAAAGTTTACCGTCTAAGGAAAGCTTTATATGGATTGAAGCAAGCCCCGAGAGCCTGGTATGATAAACTCTCAAAATTCCTGATGTCCAAAGGTTTTACTAAAGGTACCATTGACCCTACTCTATTCACGATAAGATACAGGAATGACATTCTACTTGTGCAAATTTACGTCGATGACATTATTTTCGGGTCCACAAACCTTAAATTTTCTAAACGATTTAAAAATTAATGCACATCAGATTTGAGATGTGCTTAATGGGGGAAATGAAATTCTTTTTAGGACTTCAGATCCATCAATCCCCACGAGGTATCTTTATCAATCAGACCAAGTACACTTAGAGATACTTAAAAAACATGGTATGAAAAAAGGTCAAAGCATTGGTACACCAATGGCTACAAAACCTAAATTAGATGCAGACTTGAGTGGAAAACCCATAGACCAAACTGACTATCATAGTAAAATTGGGTCACTCGTGTATCTGACATCTAGTAGACCAGATATAGTACAAGCAGTATGTTATTGTGCAAGATATCAAGCAAGACCGACTAAAAAACACCTCAAAGAGGTTAAAAGGATCTTTTGATACTTAAGGGGTACCATTAACATGAGACTCTGGTATCCAAAGGATTCTGGCTTTGAACTAACAGCTTTTTCAAATGCCGACCATGCTGGATGTATTGATACTCGCAAAAGCACTTCTGGAGGAATACAGTTCCTAAGTGATAAGTAAGTCAGCTAGATGTCAAAGAAGCAGGACTGCACTGCAATGTCATCAGCAGAAGCAGAGTATGTGGCGTTATCGGCAAGTTGTGCTCAAGTAATGTGGATGAGAACACAACTTAAGGATTATGGCTTCAACTACAATAAAATACCGTTGTATTGCGACTCTCAGTCAGCCATAGCAATCTCATGCAACCCCGTGCAGCACTCTCGTACCAAGCACATCCTTCCTGTATATCATTTCATCAAGAAACAGGTTGAAAATGGTATAACTTAATTGTATTTTGTCAGAATTGAATACCAATTAGCTGATATGTTTACTAAAGCCTTACCTCGAAGATAGGTTTCAGTACCTTGTCAGACGAATTGGTATGAGATGTTTGAATCCAGTTGAACTAGAGGTTCTGGCATATGAATATGCTTGATATATTCTTCAAACATCGACTTGTAAATATTTTTAGAAAAGAAAAATACAAAAATATAAAACCTATAAAAACAAATACAAAAATATAAAATTTCAAAAAAGAAAATACAAAATAAAAAAAACAGAAAATTTCCAAAAAAAATCTTCTCGGCATGTCACTTGGAATCGATAATATTTACGTACCGAGAAATGCCGATTAATATTGACACGGGCGTGTAAATGAAGTTCGAGCAAGAGTTCAAAGGCTTTCAAAACATGTCATTTCTATTTTTCTTTATGACTTGTAATCACTTTCAGATTGCAACTCGGACCTGAACGACAAAGGAGGGTGTACGTTTCAGTGCACTTATCCTTAGAGTTAGAAGAGAAGTCTTCTAACATTTGGTTTTTTAAAAAGTTGAACACAATTTTTTAAGAATTTCTCACTAACTATTCATAATCTTTCAAAATTGTGTGTTCAACACTCCATCCCTCATAGAGTTTTACAAGACAATTCCTCTACAATTGGTGTCATTTTCAAAATGAGTCAATGTTTGAGAGGGAGTTTTTCGAAAAACAATGTTTTAATGCTTCTGGATACTCTTCTTAAATTCTTTCGGTATTCAAAACATTTACACTAGTCTTAATAACAACTCAGTAATAATCATGACAACTCAATAGAATGTTCGTTATAAGATTATCAAGTGTTTGAGCATAATTTTTTAAGAATTCTTCAATGACAATTTATAATCTTTCAAAATTGTGTGCTCGACACTAGCTCACCCTCAATTTTATATTCATTTTACAACTTGGTATCATTTTTTTGGTGTCAAACATATGTAAAATTAAGGGGAAGCAAGTTAATGTTCCATATAATTCATGCTGAAACAGTTTTCTCCACAAGATTTTCATGACAAATTTTAATCACATGGTATTTCAAAGACTAAATGAATTAGTATTTAAAATAAGGTGAGAAATGTAATTAAAATGTGATCATGAAAATAATAAGTGATCGAAAAGACTCAACGTGCTTTATACTATTCGGAAAAGGTTTTATGGTTCGATCTCATACCCAACAATATCTTAATTTCATGACGATTCTGAAGTCATAAGGTGGTTAGGTTAGGTATTTGTTCTATGATCCAACCTGAACCGAATGGATCTACCCAAGGACACTCCATAGTTAGAAATAGCAGTCCTTAGGTATGATTGAAGATGAATAAGTATAAGGGAATAATGCCGACTAAGATTGAGCTAACACTGGAACAATCACAACAATGTGTTAGTAATGACGTCTTGGTAAGCATTGAAGGGGTTAAAGAATTAAAAAGAAGTGTATGGATAAAGGGTAGAAAGAAGCCCTCCATATAACTTTAGGAAGAAACCGGGTCAATACATATGCTATCGGTTTTTACAAAGATGAATTCTGATATTGAAGACAAGACATCATGGACCCAGTGATGCGCTACACAACCCTTCCCAGCCATTCAAGTTTCTCTCAACAGATACTTGTCTCATTTGTCACGGAGATACACACGACTTCTATTGACTTTCTCACTCCGATTTAGTTGATATTAAATAGGTGGCAGTTGTAACAACCCCAAAATCAGGTAGCAGCGGAATAGTAACATTGGGGTGCTACTTCAAGTACAACAAACAAGATATAG
>BQNB010030882.1:1533-52610 GCA_026074375.1 Tanacetum coccineum
ACTTTTGGTTTAAATTTCACAAAAGATGTTCTCCATATTTTCTTTCTTACTTCATTTGCATGTGCCAACTGTTCATGATATTCCTGTGTCACTGGTTTGAAATTTTCATAAAGACTATTTTGCTTTGTGTAATCATAAGGTTTCACTAAGTCTTTATTCAATTTTGATCTATTCTCTTTTTTAAGAGTCAAGGTCTCTTCCCTATCAGGGACGAATCTGTTTGTAGGATTAGATGTGTCATATGGGATCTCATACAAACATGGCTTTTCAGATTGAGCTTTCTTGAGGTACATTAGATTTGCAAAAGTTGGTCTACCATTGAATGTTGAGCCTTTGGGAGCTAACATATGAATACTTTGAATTGATTGATTCCTTTTATAAACAATTTCATTCAAAAACATTAATTGACTTTCCATGGAAATCATTTTGTCAATGTCTTTTTCTTCCTTAAGTTTCAAATCCGTTATTACCTTGGTTTTCTCTTTGACAAGACCTTCCTAATGTAACTTTGTTAAAAAAACTCGGTTTGACTAACTCATCGTGTTTCTCTTTGACAACTAAAATTTCATAGGCTTTAAGTTTTAAACCTTCTTTTATGTTAATTTCTTTTTGAGCTAATAGTCTTAGAGTTTCATTTAACTTACGTTCAAGTTTGTCATAATCAACTGTACGGTCAATTAAGGTTTTGTACGTCTCAAGCTCAGTCTGTTTACTTTGAAGTGCAATTAGGCAACTATCCCTAGTACTATTAGACTCCCATAGAGTTCTACTAGTCTCTGCAAGAATAAATTTGCACTTATTTAATTCTTGATTCAATGATGTGTTTGCTTTCTTTAATTGCTTTTGAATCTTTTTGTTTTCATCAACATCAAGTTTTAAATTTGCAATTAAATTAGCAAGCGCAGCACGCTCATCATCACATTCTTCAGCATTTTGGTCAGTTTGAATATCATTATCACACATATCCGGTGAATCAGGAATGACATTACTATCAACCTTTTTCACTACACATGTGTTACTAATGGATTCAGGTTGCACAGAATGTTGTCTCTCATTGGCAAACACATTATATTCAGCATTGTATTATACATGTTCTAATGGATCAGAGTCTGCAGTAGGAACCTTTTGAATCTTTGCCATATAGCTGTAATGTGCTTCCAATTCTTGTTCATCGATCTCTTCATCAGTGTCTGCTAGCCAATCAGCTTGCTCTGATTGTAATGGAATGCCTTTCTCAACTTGTTTGCACAGCAACATCTTCTCCTTATGATATGAGTAGTCTTTTACCTTTTTTGGTTTCCTGCATTCCTTAGCAAAATGACTGAATTCCTTGTAATTGAAACACTGTATCCTAGTCTGCTACACTACCAGACCGCCTACAGTCTCCCTAGCCCCAACAACAATCACTTTCCTCTGATTCCCAAACTGCCCATTCTGATTATCATTCTTGTACCTTGGAGAAGTATCCACATTCTTGTTTCTAGAGTTTGAAGAAGTTTTGAGGTTGTTGTTGGTAGGTTTGTAGATCTTTTTGAAGTACTTTACAATGAGTTCCAAGTTTTTCTACAGAGCCTGACTCGGATAGAGGTGTGGTTGGTTTGGCTATCTCTTTGCCTTTGTATTTAGTAGTTGCATTAGATCTGGTGGAAGATGATTGTTTTGATGGTGGTGCAAATGATCTATGAGGTTTTGGTGCTTGATAATAAGGATCTGGATATTGTTGAGTAGCTGAAACAAGTGCTAATGGGTTAGCATTCTTGGCTATTATCTCAGCACGGATTTCATTAACTTCCTTTTGATACTGTTTTAGAACGTCAAAGAGCTTGTGATATGAGACTATATCCAAGTCATGTTGTTGCTTGACAATTATCACAAATCTTGACCATTTTGGTTGAAGTTTTTGAAGAAACTGAACATTGACTTGCATCATAGCAATTGTCAAGTTGTTTCTTATCATTTCATTCATCATCTTGTAAAATCTGGAGTAGTATGACTTCATGGACTCTCCATCATGAGAAGTGAATTTTCTAAACTCCCAAAATAAATTAGTCTTGACGTCTGAATGTTAAGAGATTCACCCTGTTGTAGCCTTTTAATAGCTATCCACATTTCATGAGCTGTCTTGTAAGCATCAACAGTTGAGTAGATTTCATCCCCAATTCCAGTCAATAGCAAATGAATTGCTTTCTTTTCTGATTCATAATGAGGTTTGTTTTCAGGAGACATATTCAAGATTGTTTCAACTGCTGTTCGTTTTGGAACTTCTGGAGATTCATCTGTTGCAGGTACAACTGGAATTGTGACTCTAGAAGAAGTGTAGGACCTTCAAGAATGCATTTCCTCAGGGCATCACCATTTGGTCTTGTATCAATGTATCTTAAGAAACATGATTGCCATTGTCATATCTTCCCGTTGCAAGCATTGGTAGACGATCCCTTAAACCGGCTGCCATGATGTTGCATTTGACTATATGTTGTGGATGTTGTGATTGGAGTAGTCATGATGATTGATTGTTGAATTATGAAGTAAAAATGATTTTGTAGGATCTTAAGTTTTTGAGATGATTATGGTTTGGTTTGATTTGGAATTATGGTTCATGGGATTTTACAATTCTTAATTAAACCGAGAAAAGAAATAAGGCTTTCGTGTGATTTTACTAATTAAGGAAGAAACCGTGAAACAAAGAATTTAAATTGAAGAACCTAAATTGGTGAACCGAAAAAGTAGAACCAAAATTGGAGAACCGAAATATGAAATTCGATGTAATGTTTCGCTTAGGTTATTTGGAATATGTCAGTACATGTTTCGCTTGATTTATGACACAACATATTTCGCTTGGTTCAACATATGTCGCTTGATTCTATAAATTTTGGCAGAGATTTGTTTTAGCAAATGACATATTTTGCATGAATCATAAAACTTGTATTACATAAAACAAATGCTACACATTTCGCATAGACATATTTCGCTCAGTTACATGTTTCGCCTGAACATGTTTCTCTTGAACATGTTTCGCACGAAATGAGTAAATTTTGGCAGCACTTTGTTTCAGGCTTAGCACCCTGTATTCAACATATTTTGCTTGAGGACATGTTTCGCCTAACAACACATTTCGCCTGATTCATATGACATATTTCGCTTCATTCAAAAGGAATTTTAAGCCCAGAATTTTTGTGACGAGAAAGGTGTTTTGATGGTGTAATAAGCTTCCTATTAGCTTGTAGACAATGAAAGTACAACTTGATGATTCAAAACAACAACAATACTCTTGTTTTTGACGATTTTGTATGCGTTTTTTTTCTTCAACAAAATTTTCGAACAACAATACTAAACCAAAAGGAGGATGTTTGATTCTTTTAGAGGTTGTTTTAAGCACAAAATAAGCTGTGAGGATAAGCTTTAAACATACCTAAGAATCAAGACACAACAAAAATCAATAAACCGAATGCTAAAAAAACCTTAAACGCATACGTTTTCTAACCAAAAACCACAAAATAAAAACTCTAAAACCCTTTGGCGACTGATACCAATGGTAGGACCAATGATATCACTTTACTTTACCATGTTAACACAAGAATCAAAGATAAGAAGATGAGAAGAAAATAGGAAAAAGTTAGAGAGAGAAAATAGAAAGTAGAAAGAGAAAGATAAATGGTTGATTGCTTGCATGTGTGAAAATACAAATGAGAACCAACACCCTTTTCCACCAAGGAAAAGGGTTTATATACTTCCACATGAGACTGGCCTATGTAAGGCTTTATGGGTCGTGTGGTTTGTTTCTTGGGCCAGGTTCGGGATTACTTGGGCTTTAGCCCATAACGCGTGACCAATTAGATTACATTAACGAGCCCGATTACCCTTTTTTAGCCTTTTACAACATATCTTAAGCAAAGACCGAGCTTTGATGATTTAGTACCCGAGCTTCCTTGTTCGGCTCAATATTTTGAGGATAACAGATGTCCCATTCTTTGATGCCATAAATCATAACTTGCAATACCACTTATTTTGTAAGCTCTAACCGGTGCAACTCCTTTAAGAAATAAAATCCCCTCGCGTCGCTCACCCGCTCCAATCACCATCCTCGAAGTGCGCTCCTGAAAATAACAAAACTTAGAAGTGAATATAACATTAGAATTTGAATCGTCAAGCAATTTTGGCACTGAAATCAAATTGCAAGTCAAACTAGGAACGTATAAAACGTTTTTCAGTCTTAAGTTTCCCCCAAATGAAATTGTTGCTTCTTTCGATGTCGATGCCACCTCTCCATTGGCCATATCAACCATACATTCGAGTATGTCATGCAACTCCGTGAAATAATCACGTGAGCACGCCTTATGGTGAGAGGCACCTGAGTTAATTATAAATAGGAAATAGTTTTGATTACCTGCCAATTTCTCATTACCACTTTTGAGAGAATTCAAAAGGTTAACAAGCACATTCCACTGATCTTTACTTAATGCTCCAATTCCAACCTTTTCTACATCAGTTTCTTGAGTTATGTGACACCCCGTGAATTTTCAATCAATATTTTAGCCGTTTTCGTCCAATATGTTGAATTTTATATGTTCAGCATAATTTTTATGTCTAACCGGGAAGCTATCCTGCGATTTTCTGAGAATCGTTACCAAAAGCATTCCGGGTTACTAATCAATGTAGTCTTTTGCTTGTCATCACGTTTTTACCTTTCATGTTAATGTTTAAAATTTTAGAAATTTACGTGAAGTCGTTGCTCGTTTTCGTTATATGCGTATTCCGTAACTTACTTGTATTTTATCTGCAAATATGTGTGTGCATGGCAAGCCTTGGAAATTAATTCACTTCAAAGCATGATAACCTAAAATTGAGGAGACCAAATTGGTCCCCCTTTTGGTCCTTGTTATGTCTGATTTACCCATACAACACACACATTCCATTCAAATATTGAAAGCTTACATATTAAGCTACAATCCTTCACACGTTCATTCATTCATTCACCTCATTCTCTCACAATAAAAACACACACTTTTCCTTTCTTTCTTTTCTTGTCCGACGCAACACCAAACACACACACTCTCATTATTTTTCAATTTTGATCAAAATATTGTATTCGGGTTTGATTCGTGTTGATATTTGGGTATTTAGAGCACAACGTTTGGGTTATGTAAAGTCTTAATCATCCTTCAAACCATTCATTTTTGTAAGTCATCGAATCTTTCTAAATCTTGTACTTTTGTGTTCTTCATAATGCATAAACCTTAGATGTACAACTTGTTTTATAAAAACCAAGGTTTAAAAACTACATAAACCTTAAAAGGTTTATGTGTGGTTCAAAAATAATAAAAAGGAAGACAAGGAAAGTGTAGTTTCGTGATCTTGGTTATTTTTATATAATAAATGTTATGACTTATGGCTTATTTTATGTTTCGGCTTATAAATAAGCTTTTGGAAAGCTTAATAGGCTTGTAATAGTGTTTGGCGCAAAAGAGAATCAAAAGGGAATGTTTGTTAGCTTATTTACATTCGGCTTATATATATGTTAGCTTATTTCGTGGCTTATTATGATATGGAATAAGGTGTTAAGTTTATTTGGCTTAATAAATAAGCACAAGTATGCTTAATGGACTTAATGGGTTTATCCTACCCTCAAGGCCCAAACCATAGGCTTAACTAATAATCCATACGGTTAGCTTAACTCTCTTGGCTTATTGAAAGCTTATTGATAGCTTATTCGAGAACCATGAGCTTATTTGATAACTTATAACTTATTTGGCTTATCGGGCTTAATTAATGGGCTCGTAGGAGCTAAAGAAGGTTCGGCCCAACAAGAAGCCCAAACCGGGGCTTATTAGCCCAGAGTTAGCTTATTGGGTGTGGAATTGGCTTATTGGAAGCTTATTGATAAGTCTTGTGTTCTTTTGCTTAAACAGTTTGCTTATCAGACTAAATGGATATGTTTAAATCTTTATATTTTACTTAACGGGCCACGGCCCAATATGAGACAACACACCAAGGCGTAAAGCCCATGGTGTCGCTTATTAGATAAGCTTATGTATAACTGATGAGGTGTTATTTTATACACTTTTTGGGGTCATTTAACCCCCTAAATCATGCATGTGTGCCTAAAATAGGTACTTAATCATTCCTTTTTAGGTATTTAGCATTTGGAAGGCATTTGGAGGAAATACACGTGACTTAGGCTCATTTGGAGAAGAAACAGACAAGACTACGGACCTACACCAACATTTTTCAAGATTATGTTCTCAGCGGCTAGAGACGGCGTCACAAGATACACGTGACGCCGTCACAATTCATCCCACAACGGTGTCATAAGAAATCACGACGGCGTCAGCTCGCATGACCCATCCCAAGATCTAGAATATTCTACTTCACGACGGCGTCATGATTAAAACGCGACGTCGTCGCAACGATTTTTCTATATATACAAACTTGAAATTAGCGTTTTAGGTATGTAACTTTAGAGTAAAAAGGGAGACAAACCCTAGTTCATTTGGCAGCTTATTAGGATGATTTTAGGGCTTCAAAACCCTATTATAACTCCTTCAATTCATGTTTTAATCAAGTAAGATTATCTTAATCATTCAATATGTCTTGTTGTTTGATTATTTATTATTCTTGCTTTATCTTTAACATGCTTGGGTAAACTCCCTATTGTGTTTATTTATGATTGTATGAAACCTAGAATGTAGATCTTAGTGGTGTTGCTTCTTGTGATGAATATGCATGTTAAGATTTAGAAAACCAGCTTTTGTCTGTATCGCTGTTGATATGTCTAGGGAAACATGATTGTATAGAAAGGATACCATCGGGTAACAGTCTTTATACTACCTTGCCCCTTATATGATTGATCTACTTTTAATATATTTCAAATGCATTTAATGTACTCTTATGGGCCTTGTAATAGTCTTCATACTACCTTACTTGTGTGTTGCCCTAACGGAATATTAAATAGACGGCAGGTTCGTGTAATCTGTTCATGACTTAGTAAATAGTTACATAGATCGTCACAAGTGTGACAAAGCAACAACACTAGGAGAAGCAATCTAGGGAGTAATACACGATTAAATGAATACAATCTTTTTATTATATTGTTATCACCATTAGCGTAGTTTATCATTTAGTTTAATAGCTAAAACCAACCAAACCTCTCAAACCATAGATTTACATGCTTTAATATAAACATAAAAACACAAAAATAATCTTCTCTCAACCCCTAGAATTTTGTTAGACCGTGATCAAGCCTTCCCAACCTATTCCCCTAGAGAACGATAACAACCCCCGAGTCTTGCCTATACTACTACTACAACGGTTAGGTACTTTGCCTAGGGAGTTGTAAAACTTCTTGTAGAAGTCCCTTACGACAACCACATCAAGTTTTTGGCGCCGCTGCCAGGGAATAGTTAGGTTTTGATCATAGTTTAGCTTAGTTCTATTTGCTTGAATCCTTTTAAGTGAGAATTTAATTTCCGCATATTATCTTTCTCGTAGTCTATCTTTTCTTTGTGTTAATTGTTTCGTAATCCATTCTCGTCAACCACCATGGGAGACGAGAATCCTATCCGTACTCTTGGAGACTACTCCAAACCTAGCCACAAGGGCTACAGGAATACCATTGAGCTCCTCGTAGGGAACAACATGGTACCTCTTTGATCTGACACCATCTGGTTGGTGCAAAACGGATGCTCATTCTACGAACTTCAGTCTGAGGATCCAAACCAACACCTCAAGGATTTACTAAAACTTGTGGACTCACTTAACCTTGACGGTGAAAACAGGGAAAGAACGCGCTTGCATTTATTTCAATTTTCCCTTCACGATCAAGCTAGCAACTGGCTTGAACGCCTTCCAGCAAGATCTATCACCACATGGGAGGATCTTACTACTCGTTTCCTTGCTCCATTCTTTTCTCCGGGAAGGACCACGAAACTCCGCAATGATATCGTGATGTTCCAACAATGTCATGAAGAATCTCTATCTAAAGCATGGACTCGTTTTAAGGACTTACTATAAAAAGTCCCTCAGCATGGCATCGACCTTTGGCTCTAAGTCCAAAATTTTTATGACCATGTCAATCCCGTCACAAGAAGAACTATTGACCAATCGACCGGTGGTAAGCTTCATGACCTAAACACTGAAGAATCCTAGGCATTATTAGAGGATCTTGCCCTCTATAACAACAAAAGTTGGAACGACCCAAGGGATTTTGCTAAACTGGTCTTGGCAATCGCTTTACCTCAAGATGTCCTATGTACATCCGACTGCCACCTCATCGAGCTCGAAAATCAAGTCCAACACTTGATGGAAGCTCATCTTGCTCCGACACAACCTACTTAAGTGAACAAAGTCACTACCTCATGTGAAACCTGAATTGGTCCTCACGACACTTAGTATTGCATGGAAGATCCCAAATAAGCCTTTGTTAAATACGCATCCTTGCGTACCGATGAAGTGGAGGTAAGAGGTTCACTTTGAACCAAGGACCAAGGAATTTCAATGATGCCGCCAACACTTGGTAGGACAAACCAAACTTTAACAGGGAATGAACTCAAACATTCACAAGCCCATGAAATGGCTCGATCTCTACCCATTCATTTAGTTATCAAATGAAGCTTGAAAAAGCGTTACTTGATTTTGACTCTCACCAAGAGAGGAGGTTATCTCACCTAATAACCCAACTCAGACAATAGTAGGATGACATGATTAGAAAAATTAATCTCCTTTGGAAAACTATTTCCGAAAAGCTCAATGACGTATCTACCTAAGAAAATGTAGGAAACTCTATGGCCCCCAAAAGCATTGCAGCAATTAGTCATGTCGAAAGGGAGGAACTTAGGAAGAAAGGAATCAAAATCCCGTCAAAGTTGTTCTCCCCAAAATATCTTTCTCCTGCATCCATAAAAGAACTAAACAAGAATTCATCTGCTTCAAAATGCGTTTACTTCGTCAATTCGATCGTCATCCTCAACAAGGACAGTAATACAGAAGAAGAAGACGTCTCATCAACCAACACACATGAACACGACCTCAAATTATGGTAAAGAGAAAAGAAGAGGCAAAGGAGCAAGGCAAGGAAGAAGATGAAATAGGAACCGCCAAGGAAGTAAAAGAGTTTTTCAAAGATGAAGAAATGAAATAGAGACAGAATAAGTTGAGGAAGTATTTGATGATGAGACTGAGGAAGAAGAAGACGATGATACAAAATACTACAACTCTCCCCCTGCTATTAAAGAGCTTATATATCATGAATGACTATTGAAGAATCCTTAACCTTCTTGGGTGAAGGTGAAGATAAGGGCCAAAAACCCTGGCAACACCATGATCTCTTACATGATCGAACACATCCTCAAGAAACACACTTACATAGACATAGAGTCTCCAATCAATATCATGTCTAGAAATCAATATAATCGGATCATGACTTATAAGCTAGGACCAAGAAAAAAATCATCAAACCCAAATAAATTTAGCAACTTTGTAGGAAGAGTGAGAGGATTAAGGGTCTTTATAGGGAGTTTCGCCTACAAATGCAATTTTATGATCTTAGAAGATACCACTAGCATTATTGATGGTTGTTTAGGGAAATTCATATTTGGAAATCCATTCATAAAAGAAACCGGCCTCATCTACAACAAGGAAGATGGGACAATCGCATTCAGTATGGATAACAAAAAAATCACCTTTAAAATGCCTCACACCATGGAGATATTTAAGCAAACATGACTCATGGGTTTAAGCACTGATTCCATACCCTCGTCCGCCTATGAAGAAAACTTTGGCCATGGAAGGACGTAATACTATCAAAGCTTACTCATTGGAGATGAATACAAGCATGACAAAGGTGAGAGGAGAGGAATTAGGCATTTGAGGAGGTTAGAAAAAGAGATGATGGGAGGCGAAGATGAAGTCACGTAAGAACGTGTGACTTCGAGTCTAGCTACAAGACTCGTAAATAAAGAAAAGCGCTTTTTGGGAGGCAACCTAATATTTACTTTTCCCGCATATTAGGAGTGTCTTGTGTGTTTTAATTCTTTATCATTTGTTTTATTATGTTTGAATTAGTTTGTAATCATGCTTTGTTTGTTTGTAACTTCGTCTTATTTGCAATCAAAGGTATTTTGCAACGAAATAAGTGTAGGGGAATTAACCGGTTTTTAGAACCAAATTTAAACATTTGAAATAAATTGTTTAGATTAATTTGCGTCAGTTTCGAGTCATATGATTGAATTGTTAATTCCTAGGTTTTTATGCAGCATTTTGTACAAGAAAATAACATATAAGAATGAGTGCAGGAAATTTTTCATCAAAAATGAAAATTGAGTTTTCACAGAGCGTGGAGACGGCGTCACGATTTACATGCGACACCGTCACCACGACACTTGTGACGGCGTCAGGATATCCCTGACGGCGTCAAACGCCCAGTTATAGGAAAGCTTAAAAATTTTAAGTATTTTTGAAAATCAAACTTGTACAACACTTAAGAAAGTTATAATTATTTTAGAAACCTGCAAAACCATAAGTTTAACAATTCTCTCATCCTATCTTTATTTCTTTATATAGTCAACCCTAATTTTACATTGTATATTATTGTATCGCACATTTTATGCTTGGTGTAGTTATCTTTGTCTTTGATTACAGGTTATATTTGATGAGAAGAAGCTTGGAAGTTCTTAGGAAGTTTCATTGGACTATTCTTGGAGGACGATTTAACCAGTTATTCGGCCTGTTTCTTCATCCATATTAAGCAAACCAGGGGAGTACTAGTTTCTTTTACATGTTTCCTTTTCCCTTTATTCATTTTTACGGGTAATTATATAGAACATTGGGGACAATGTTCAACTTAAGTGTAGCAGGAAAAATAAGCCTTAGAAAGTATTCCTTCATTTTCCATTTGCCTTGTTCCTTAAAATGATGGGTAATATATCAAAACATAGCATAAAAAGGTTATTTTAACCCAAATTTAATTTTTTTTATGACATATACTGACGAAAACCGAGTATTAATAGCGTCTCATGGATATGAATGTATATGACTAGCACAAAAACCCTCAGAATTCCACCGCAAAAATGTGAGGTTCGCCTTTAGATCTATAGGAATTCGAGTATCTATTATTGATACCCAAGATAGTTTATACCTTTAGCTTTCTCGAGTTAAGGAGTGAGCAGTCATATGTATCTATTCCGCATTACGGATGTGTACGTGTGGTCTTTGTCGCCTTTTTCTAGAGCATTAAGATCGGTATTAAACTATATGAGTGTACCGGTAGTATATTAAATTCTAGAACTTATTTTTGTGATGCATCCCGAGACCGCATAGTAAGTATTAGGATTTGCTTGATAAGAGGCACTACGATTAACCCATGTTTTAAACTTGTAATTGTTATGATGGTCACACCGATCATATAACTATCCCACACCCTTGCCATGCACTCATTTTTAGTGCATGATACCCCTAGTACAACCCTTCGAGCCTATTCTTTTTCACGGTTCTCGTAATTTTTTGGTTAAGCCAAACTATTAATGAAGAGCATTTTTAACCTTTAAACCAATTGTTACACCCAAATCACCTTAGCCTACCTTGTATGTACTCACTTTTAGTACATAATTGTGTTTAACCCAACTTAATTATTTGAGTACACGATTGCTAAGCCATTATCCTTGTAAATACAGTTTTGGGAAGATTGGGATTCATGGTAGTATTCATCTTATGAAGAATTGGAAAAGAAGTAATTTATTACCCCCAATAGAACTCAAGAAGATCCATGTTATGTTGATCCACCTCAATTCGGGTCATAGAATAGTTTGCTTGTAAAGTATGTCAAAGTTCAAGTGTAGGGGTGTGCTAGTTACTACTGCTAGAGTATATTACTACTGCTAGTGTAACTTAGTACTGCTAGTATATGTTAGTATTGCTAGAGTAAAGTTAGTATTGCTGGTAAAGATTGAAGAAAATATTCTAAGTAGTTACTACTGTTTGTACACAGTTAATACTGCTGGTGTATAAGTTACTACTGCTTGTTCAAAGTTAATGTTGTTGGTACAAAGATTACAACTACTGAAAGATTACAACTGCTAAAAGATAAAGATTGCTTGAAGATCAAGATTACTTATGAGATAAGGATTGTTATTTATAAAATAGATCTTTGAGAATAATCTAAGTCTTAGTAATATATTGTAAATCGACTAGGACTCCTTGGTGTATAAAAGGAGGTCCTAGGGCATAAAGTTAGAAGTCAGAAAATATACATTTTCATCTAGAATTCATAGCTTTAAGGTTTTGTAACCCTAATACTAGTTAGAGTATTCGTATTAATATGTTAAAGCTTTGTTTGTTAATCTGTGTGTTCATTAGAATTACTGTTCTATTGTATATTCTTCTTATTGATCAAAGATTAGATTCCACATAATCTTTGATATATTTTACATAGTTTCTACCATAGTTGTGTAGGATTTATCTTGCATAACTGAACCTTACACAAGCTAAGGAATTCAAGATCTATTCAAGTGGGATCAACAAGTGGTATCAGAGCTTGTTGAGAAGCTTTGAATAAGAAAAAACTGCTTTTACACACAAGGTTTGTTTGTTACAAAGAGATGGATTAAGACTCAACACATATGGTGGCTGCATCAAAAGTGCCTATGCTCAAACCAGGTGAGTATGAGCTTTGGAGGATGAGGATGGAATAGTACATCCAGATGATTGATTATTCTCTATGGGAAGTCATAGAGAATGGTAATGCACCTCCAATAACAAAAGTTATTGAAGGTGTTGAGACTACAATTACTCCTACAACTGCTAAAGAAAAGGCACAAAGAAGGTTAGAGTTGAAGGCGATAAGCACTTTATTGATGGGCATCCTTAATGAACATCAATTGAAGTTTAACTCCATAAAAGATGCAAAGTCATTACTGCAGGCTGTTGAGAAGAGGTTTGGAGGGAATGCTGCTACTAAAAAGACTTAGAGGAATCTTCTAAAGCAGCAGTATGAAAATTTTATTGCATCTAGCTCAGAGGTGTTAGATCAAACCTTTGATAGGCTTCAAAAGATTATTAGTCAGTTGGAGATTCATGGTAAAGGTATCTCATAAAAAGATGTGAATCAAAAGTTCTTAAGAAGTCTGTCACCAGAATGGAACACACATACCATTGTGTGGAGAAACAAGCCTGAGATAGATACATTAATGTTGGATGATCTTTACAACAACCTAAATATCTATGAACCAGAGGTCAAAGGCACATCAAGCTCAAACACAAACACACAACATGTAGCCTTTGTGTCCTCAAACAGCACCAACAGTACAAATGGAGCAGTTAATACTGCTCATGGTGCTACAACTGCTAGCACTCAAGCTACTGCTGTTAACTCAACAATAATTGACATGCGTGATTGCTGTCTTTGTACTTTTTTAAAGTCAACAATTAGGTTCACAACTGACAACGTGGGACTTGCAACAAATTCATCCTGATGATTTAGAAGAGATGGATTTAAGGTGGCAGATGCCTATGCTAACAATGAGGGCAAGGAGATTCTTAAAGAACATTAGAAGGAAGTTTTCTGTGAATGGTATTGAGACCATTGGGTTTGATAAGTCCAAGGTAGAGTGTTACAATTGCCACAAAAGGGGACACTTTGCAAGGGAGTGCAGGGCTCCAAGGAACTAAGAAAACAAGAATATGGAGAACACAAGAAGGGTTGTACCAGTGGAGACAACTACTTCTAATGCTTTGGTGTCCTGTGATGGTTCTGGTTATGATTGGAGTGATCAAGCAGAAGAAGGTCCAACTAACTTTGCACTCATGGCTTACTCTTTTACAAGTTCTAACTCTGAGGTATCTACTGATTCAAACTATTCATCATCTTGTTTGGAAAATGTTAAAATTCTTAAAAAAATGAACAACTGTTAAAATACTTAAGGACATCTAAGTTAAATGCTATTGCTTATAAAACAGGTTTAGAGTCTGTAGAAGCAAGACTTCTAGTTTATAAGAAAAATGAGTCTGTTTATGAGGAAGATATCAAGGTCTTAAAATGTGAGATTAATTTAAGAGAAGTATCCATTACAGAGCTTAGAAGGAAGTTGGAACTGGCTCTAAAACAAAAAGATAAAATTTAGCTAATAGTAGAAAATTTTGAGAATTCATCTAAAAGTTTAAGTAAACTAATAGACTGTCAGATAGTTGATAAGTAAAAAATAAGTTTAGGGTATAATGTTGTTCCACCTCCCTATACAGGAAAATTTATGCCTCTAAAACCTAATTTGTCATTCTCTAGTCTAGAAGAGTTTATAAATGAGCATATAGTTAGTGAGCCTACAGTTAAGAAGCCTATAGTTGAGACTAGAAAAGCTAAGGCTAGTGCAGACAAGCCTAAGGTTGTAAGGATGAATTTTGGTCCCCCACTTATTAAAGATTAGATATTAGATAGTGAGGATGAAGCTGAGTTAAAGCCTAAGATTGAGAAGAAAACTATTAAACCTAGTTTTGTTAAATCTAAAGAGCAAGTAAAATCTCCTAGGAAAACAAGTGTTAAACAAGGTGATCAAAATAGGCTGAACACACATAATCCTATAAGAAACCAAAGAAGCTGGAATTACATGATGTCTCAAAGATTAGGGAGTAATTTTGAGATGATTAACAAAGCTTACTATGTGTGTGGAAGTTTTGATCACCTGCAGTATGATTGTGATAACCATCAGAGACAGTTTAATAATAAAAAGATGGTAAAACCAATATGGAACTATACTCTAAGGGTGAATCACTAAATTTTTTCTAGAATGACTCACCCTAGTCCTAAAAGGAACATGGTTCCAAAAGCAGTATTAATGAGGTCAGGCCTAGTATCACATACTACTGCTAGACTAGTTAATACTGCTCAACCCAGAACAACAGTAAATAGTGCAAGACAAATGACAAATGTTTTTAATAAAGCACATTCAACTGTTAGAAGGCCCATTAACAATAAAACAACAACTAAAAATAGTAATTTCAATCAAAAGGTTAATACTACTAGGCCAAAAGCAGTACTTAGTGCTGTTAAGGGAAATCATGTCAATGCTGTTAAGGCCTCAGCTTGTTGGGTTTGGAAATGAAAGACTAAAGTTATAGACCATGTTTCTAAACACAACAGTGCATCAATCACCTTAAAGAATTTTGATTATATTAATGCACAAGGCAGATCCAAGTCAGTGATGGTTTGGGTCCCCAAAAGAGAGTGATTTTCTTACCTTATATGCAGGGCAATCCACAACAAGATTTATAGGAGGAAGGAGTGATTGACAGTGGATGCTCAAGGCACATGACAGGGAACATGTCCTATCTTACTGACTTTGAATAAATTAATGGAGTATATGTTGCCTTTGTAGGTAACCCAAAAGGAAGGAAAATCACAAGTAGAGGTACAATCAAAACTGGTAATTTAGATTTTAAGAATGTGTATTTTGTAAGAGAGTTAAAGTTTAACCTCTTTAGTGTCTCACAAATGTGTGACAAAAAGAATAATGTTCTCTATAATGACACTGTATGTATTGTTTTATCTCCAAACTTTAAGTTAATTAATGAAAGTCATGTTTTACTTAAAGTTCCTAGAAAGAACAATATGTATAGTGTTGATTTAAAGAATATTGTTCCTAAAGGAGGTCTAACTTGTCTCTTTGAAAAAGCCACATCTGATGAATATAAACTTTGGCATAGGAGGCTTGGACACATAAATTTCAAAACTATGAATAAACTAGTTAAGGGAAATCTTGTAAGAGGTTTACCTTCAAAACTTTTTGAAAATAATCAAACCTGTGTTGCTTGTCAAAAGGGAAAGCAACATAGAGCTTCTTATAAGTCCAAAATAGTAAGTTCAATCAGCCAACCTTTACATATGTTACACATGGATTTGTTTGGTCTAACATTTGTAAAAAGCTTAATGAAAAAGATATATTGCCTAGTTGTCACAGATCAGTAAGTTTAGTTGGGTTTTATTTCTAACTACTAAGGATGAGACTAGTGGCATTCTTAAGTCCTTTATAACTGGAGTAGAAAATCTAATAGATTAAAAGGTCAAGGTAATTAGGTGTGACAATGGAACTGAGTTCAAGAATAAGGAGTTGAATCAGTTTTGTGAGAGAAAAGGTATTAATAGAGAATTTAGTGTAGCTAGAACTCCTCAACAAAATAGAGTTGCTGAGAGAAAAAATAGAACACTAATTGAGGCTGATAGAACAATGCTAGCTGATTCTAAGCTACCTACTACTTTTTGGGCTGAAGCAGTTAATACTGCTTGCTATGTGCAAAATAGGGTATTAGTAACTAAGCCTCATAATAAGACCCCTTATGAACTTTTTCTTGGTAGAAAACTAACTTTAGGCTTTATGAGACCATTTGGATGTCTTGTTACAATTATCAATACCAAAAATCACTTAGGCAAGTTTGATGGTAAAGCTGATGAAGGATCCTTTATTGGGTACTCAATCAATAGTAAAGTGTTTAAAGTATTCAACAGTAGAACAAGGATAGTTGAAGGGAACCTACATGTCCAGTTTAGTAAGAATACATCTAATATTGCAGGAAGTAGACCAAATTTTCTTTTTGATATTGATGCACTAACAAAGTTAATGAATTATAAGCCAGTTGTTGCAGGAAATCAGTTAATGGTAATGCAGATACAAAAGCATGTGATGATGCAGGTAAAGCTAGAATAGAGACAGTATCTGGCAAAGATTAGATCCATCATTCTCTTAAAGTTCAAAGAGTTCTCCTGATGCTGAATTCAAACCTTTAGGTGATGATGGAAAGAAGGTTGATGAAAATCCAAGAAAAGATAGTAAAGGTATTGATCAATAGAAGGAAGATAATGTTAATAGCACTAACAATGTTAATGCTGCTAGCACAATGAGTAATGTTGTTGTGGGAAAAAACAAGCATTGAACTGCCAATCTTGATCCAAATGTGCCTAAATTAGAAGATTATAGCATATTTGAATATGATGAAGATGTTGGTGCAGAGACTGACATGAACAATTTGGATACAACAATCCAAGTCAGTCTTATTCCAACTACAAGAATTCATAAATATCATCCTCTTAATTAAGTGATTGGAGATTTATAATCAGCTACTCAAATAAGAAGGATGTCAAAGAATTTGGAGGAACATGGGTTTGTTAGACTATTCAACAAAGAACAAACCATAAAGACTTTCAAAATTGCTTGTTTGCTTGCTTTTTATCACAAGAAGAACCCAAAAAGGTAACTCATGCATTGAAGGATCCAAGCTGGATAAAGGCTATGCAGGAAGAGCTTCTACAATTCAAGTTACAAAAAGTTTGGACTTTGGTGGATTTACCAAATAGAAAAAGGGCTATAGGTACTAAATGGGTTTTTAGGAAAAAAAGGACGAAAGAGAAATTATGATAAGAAATAAAGCAAGATTGGTTTCTCAAGGGTACACATAAGAAGAAGGGATTGACTATAATGAAGTCTTTGTCCCTGTTGCAAGAATTGAAGCAATTAGGCTATTTTTAGCTTATGCTTCATTTAAAGATTTTGTGGTGTATCAAATGGATATAAAAAGTGCTTTTCTCTATGGAAAGATTGAAGAAGAGGTGTATGTATGTCAACCACTAGGATTTGAAGATCCAGACTTTCCTGATAAAGTATACAAGATTGAAAAAGCATTGTATGGACTACATCAAGCTCCTAGAGATTGGTATGAGACCTTGACAACATATTTGTTGGACAATGAGTTTCAAAGATGGAAAATTGACAAGACCTCATTTATCAAAAGGCACAAAGATGATATTTTGCTGGTTCAAGTTTATGTGGATGATATCATCTTTGGTTCAACAAAGAAGGAACTATGCAATAATTTTGAGAAGTTGATGCATGAGAAATTTTAGATGAGTTCTATTGGAGAACTTACATTCTTCTTAGGATTACAAGTATAGCAGAAGAAGGATAACATATTTATTAGCCAAGATAAATATGTTGATGACATTTTAAAGAAATTTGGGTTTACAGAAGTCAAGACTGCAAGCACACCAATAGAAACTCAAAAGCCTTTGCTCAAGGATGAACATGGTGAAGAAGTGGATGTTCACATATATAGGTCAATGATTGGTTCATTGATGTATCTTACATCTTCATGACCTGACATTATATTTGCAGTGTGTGCATGTGCTAGATACCAAGTCAATCCTAAGGTTTCACATCTTTATGCTGTAAAAAGGATTTTTAGGTACTTAAAAGGTCAACCAAAATTAGGCTTTTGGTATCTAAAAGATTCTCCTTTTGATTTGGTAGCATACACTGATAGTGATTTTGCTAGAGAAAGCTTGGATAGGAAGTCTACAACAAGAGGTTGTCAATTCCTTAGATGTAGATTGATATCATGGCAGTGCAAGAAACATACAGTGGTTGCAAATTCCACAACATAAGCTAAATATGTGGCTGCTTCAAGTTTCTGTAGACAAGTGCATTAGATTCAGAATCAACTACTTGATTATGGGTACAATTTTATGCATACCAAGATCTTTATTGACAATAACAGTACTATTTGCATAATTAAAAATCCTGTTTTCATTAAAAAACAAAGCATATAGAGACCAGATATCATTTTATTAGAGATTACAATGAAAAGAAATTGATTCAAATGGTCAAAATCCATACTGACAAGAATGTTGCAGATTTTCTTACAAAAGCTTTTGATGTAAGTAGATTTCAATATTTGATTGCTAGTATTAGAATGATAAATCCTTAAAGTCTGTTATCTCTTTATGTTTTGTAGAGTTTTGTATGAATTAGTACTGTTATTTATGTCATTAAAAGTTTCTGCTGTTAAGTATAATTAGTGTTGCTAGTTATACTTAATACTGCTGAGTCAAGACTGTTAGTTATACTTAATACTGTTAGGTATAATTAATACTGTGTTCATTGTGAAAATGGCTATGGCTTGTATTTTCTTGTTTTGGACTAACATTTTGCAGAAAAAAGCTGGTTATTAGAATAAAAACAGATAGAGTGTTTTGGTGAGTAAAAGAATTGAGAGAGTTGGTGAGAATAAAAATAGAATAAGAGATGTGTGAAATAAAAACAGACAGAGTGATTTGGTGAGTAAAAGAATTGAGAGAAATGGTGAGTTGAAAAACAAATAAACGAGGGACAAAGTGCTTTAGATTGTGAATTGAGGGTTACTACTGTTGTTGAAAGTTAATGCTGCTAGGCATAAACTTACTACTGCTGGTAAAAGTTAATGTTGCTAGGCATAAACTTACTACTGCTGATGAAAGTTAATGCTGCTAGGCATAACTTGCTATTGCTGGGTTACTGCTGGTTTATGTTAATGTTGTTGAGGGTATTTTCATAAAAACTTTGATCAAGGGTTTCAATCACTTATTTAATCAATTTCATTCAATCATATACTCTCTAATCATAAACCTTAACTCAATTTCATCATTCATCATCAAAACCCAACATAATGTCGACTCTAAAGTTTGCCGATACTCACAACATGATCGTATTTTTGTCTAAACCCACTAAAAGTGAAGGGTTTGAGAAAATTGTTAATTTTCTGAATGCAAACCCTATCAAGTATGCATTAACGGTTAATCCTACAATTTATACTTCATGCATTAAGCAATTCTAGGCTATTGTCAAGGCGAAAACTGTTAATGGGGAATTACAGTTACAAGCCCTGGTGGATGGGAAGAATGTGATCATAACCGAATCCACTGTAAGAAGAGATCTTCAACTAGAAGATGCTGAAGGTGTTGATTGTCTACCCAATGCTACTATCTTTGAACACCTTACACTAATGGGGTATGGGAATATTTCACAGAAGCTTACTTTCTATAAGGCATTCTTTTCCCCACAATGGAAATTCCTTATTCATACTATTTTGCAATGCCTAAGTTCTAAGACAACTGCATGGAATGAATTTAGTAGCACTATGGCTTCTGTAATTATTTGTTTAGCTACAAACCAGAAGTTCAACTTTTCAAAGTACATATTTGAAAGTATGGTGAAGAACTTGGACAATGTGAACAAATTTTTGATGTATCCAAGGTTTGTACAAGTGTTTTTGAATAAACAAGTTGATGGGATGTCAAAACATAATGGAATTTATGTTATACCCTCTCACACAAATAAGATTTTTGGAAACATGAAAAGGGTAGGAAAAGGATTTTCTGGAAGGGAAACACCCTTATTTCCAACAATGATAGTACAAGCTCAAGAAGAAATGGGTGCAGGTTTAGCAAGTCCTACTGATCCCCATCATACACCCACCATTACTCAACCATCAACATCTCAATCTATAAAGAAACAAAAACCTAGGAAGCCAAAGAGAAAGGACGCTGAGGTACCTCAACCTAGTAGTCCTACAACCAATGTAGCAGATGAGGCTGTCTATGAGGAGATGGATGATAGTTTGGAAACGGCTGGCACTACTGCTACTAGCTTAGATGCAGAGCAAGATAGGGGTAATATCAATAAGACCCAATCCAAGGCAACACTTAATGAACGAAGTTCCATAGGAACTAGTTCAGGTAGTAGTCCCAGGCGCCAAGACACCATGGGGTATACTATTGCTCAAACTGGGTTTGAGAATATATCTAAAACTTCCAATGATTCATTGCTCGCAGGAGTTAACACACCTCAAAGTGATGAGGATAGTCTGAAACTAAAGGAATTGATGGCATTATGTACAAATTTACAAACTAGAGTTCTTGATTTGGAGAACACAAAGACCACTTAAGCACTAGAGATTGACAGCTTGAAAAGGAGGGTCAAGAAACTTAAAAAAAGCAAAGGTCAAGAGCTTATGGGCTTAAGAGATTATACAAATTTGGTTTGACAACCAGGGTGAAATCCTCTAATGATGAAATTAGTTTGGGTGAGGATGCATCCAAACAGGGGAGGAAAATTCATGATATTGATGCTGATGAAGACATCACCCTGGAGAATGTTCATGATGCTGAAATGTTTGATGTAAATGATTTACATGGTGAAGAGGTGTTTGTTGAAAAATAAGTTCCTGTTAAAGAGGTTAGTACTGTTGGTAAAGTTAATGCTGCTAGCATTGTAACAACTGTTAGTGCTGCTGCAACAATTAAAAACAACAAAGCCCAAGGTGAAAGGAATTGTCTTCAAAGAGCGAGTGGAATCAACAACAACAATATCTTCATAACAACCATCCTAGGCAACAGTTCAGGACAAAGGTAAAGGTAAAATGGTTGAACCTGAACCTGTGAAGAAATTCTCAAAGAAAGATTAAATCAGGCTTGATGAAGAACTTGCCTTCAAGCTACAAGCTGAAGAAGAAGAAGAAGAAAGACTTGCAAGGGAAAAAGATGAAGCCAATGTTGCCTTGACTGAAGAATGAAATGACATTCAGGCAAAGATTGAGGCTGATTAGTTATTATCTAAAAGATTGCAAGCAAGAGAACAAGAAGAGTTGACTATTGAAGAAAGGGCTAAATTATTTCAACAACTCTTAGAGAAAAGAAGAAAACACTTTGCAGAAAAAAGAGCAGAAGAGAAGAGGAACAGACCACCAACAAAAGCTCAACAAAGGAGTATCATGTGTACTTATCTGAAAAACATGGAAGGATGGAAGGCCAAAAGTTTGAAGAACAAGTCCTTTGTATAAATTCAAGAATTGTTTGACAAATCAATGAAAAGGGTGAATACCTTTGTTGACTACAGGACTGAGTTGGTAGAAGAGAGTTCCAAGAAATCTAAAGTAGAAGTGATAGAAGGTAGTTCAAGAAGAGCAGGAGATGAGCCAGAACAAGTGGTTACTAAAAAGTAAAAGATAGATGATGATCAAGAAGTAGCTAAGATGAAAGAGCTTATGGAAATTGTTCCTGATGAAGAGGAAGTAGCAATTGATGCTATACCTTTAGCTACTAAGACTCCAAGCATTGTTGACTGGAAGATCCTTAAAGAAGGAAAGATCAGCTACTTTCAAATTATAAGAGCTGATGGAAGTTCAAAGAGGTACTCAGCCTTTATTCAGATGCTTATATAACAACCCATAATTTTCCTCTATGTAATTATCCATCTATTAAATTAGATGCAATTTTACTCAGTGTAATTTCCATCTATTAAATTAGATGCAACCAATTTTCGGGAATATTTTTGCTTTATTCCACTCATTATGCAACGTAACTTGCATTACAAAGTAAACGTGCTCACGCAACCTACCAATGCTAATTTTATCAACGTTTATGTCAAGTAAACATAATAATATGTCAAGCAATATGTTTTAATCACCATTTTACTATACATTATCTATTTAACGTACTTTCCATAATGTTATATTAAAACGGAATTTAAACGTTAACGTTTATATCAAAACCCTAATTATATGTAATGATTACATAAAAAATAAGGTACAAGCTTTTAAGGCATGTGTACAAGGTTACAATGCATAACTTTTGAATATATAGTTCCCCCTAAACCCTAGTACAACTCTCTAAAGCTTAATGTACAACCCGATAATGCATGAAATTCAAAATATGCATTTTCCCTCCATTTTTCTAAGGCATTTCGTACAAACTTTCTAGTACATGTTACAAGCACTCAATGCACAATATTTAAACTATGTTTTCCCTCCATTTCATTTCCCTAGCTCGTCCAAAAACCAAAACCCTAACCCGAAAACCCTAAACAACCCGTTTCACCCTAAACTTGTTTGAACCAAGCTACAACCAAGCAACCACCCTTCTCCATGATTCACCACCATGCCTACCACCTTGCTAAGCACCTCCATCACCACCTTGTCACCACCCTAGCACCCTAGCACCTTAGCACCTTTGTCACACCCCTGTTTACCAAGTAAAACCTCCTTGTCACCACCCTTAATAACCGAACCCCTCATACACCTCTCTAAACTACTTTCCTAGCTCTTATTAGTCACCAAGCTAACCCTTGGCCACCACTCTACACAACTTGGTCCCTACTCTATGTAAACTTGGCCACTACTCCTCTATTGACCCTATATATACACGAACACATACATACTTCCTAAATTCACCATCCAAACTTAAAACTACTTTAAAACTATGCTCTAAACAAGTCCAAGGATGGTTAAGAAAGAAGTACAAGCTATTTAGAAGCCAAGGTTAAGAAGAAAGAAGCTCTTGATTCATCTCATAAAGTATTCGGGTTATAAATTACTCATTTCGACCCATTTCATCAATTCATGTACCAGTAAGCCTTTTTTACTTGTTCAATAAGCTCTTGTATTGTTTTAGATTATATATCAGCTCCTATACATCCTTATGATCTCATGAAATCAGCCCTTAAACCCCAAAGCTTACTTATTTGGTTTTCCTAAACCAAACGCACTCTAAAAGCCCTTAAAAGCTATTTTCATGAACCTAATAAGCTATAAGCTATAAGATGATTTAATAAGATCTTTTAATAAGCTAATCTAACATTTTTATAAGCTTAAAAACTAATCCTAAAAGCCCTAACCCATCGGGTTATTGTTTCTACACCAAACGTGCCCATTTTGGATTTTTAAGCTCATAATCTCTTTTCATAAGCTACAAGCTCGTAAAACTTACTTATTTTAGCTTATAGTAATAAGCTATAAGCTACAAAATTGATTTTGAGATAAAAAATACAAAGATTATAGAATTTGGACTAAAAACGCAAAACATTTCATGCATAAGGGTATATATTGTAAATTTTGAAACTATTAAACTTCCGGGCCAAAAATTTAATTATCCTAAAGTTAAACTTTAGAGGGCTATTTTGACAACCTCTAAAGTTGAGGGTTAAATGTTTTAAAATCATATAATTAAAGGGTTAAAGTATAAATTAATATATACCAAGGGTATATATTATCATTTTCATATTCTCAAGGGTATAAAGTGTAATATTTTTATATTAATTATAAAATTATATTTAAATACTATAAGAATCGATTTTATTAAAGCCCGACACATTTTTCGTTATCATTCGTCGATCGAAACACTATAAAATAATTATGTTATATATTTAACCTAATTTATCATCCACTAGCTTTTGAAGAAACTTAAAAAGATAAAATCTTATCATTTAAACTATAACATAATAATCTCTATATTTAAACTATAAGTATCTCTTACTAGGAAGTTTACATGTGAGAGATTTCATTGGGTTGACATTTTAACGAGTTGCTGGATTACGATTTTAAAGTGTCCTAGCTCCTAAAACGGCTTACTACAATGACATCTGGATGATGATAGCTCCCGATCAGTGATACGATATTTTACAAGTTAACAAACCTAAAAACAGTTTAAAAATTTATGAAGTAAAGTTTGGAATATAAATCAATCAAATAGACTTGATATTTACCCCAGGTTGCGTTGACGAGGCGTTTAACTTACCATTTGAAATAAATTTCAAATCTACAAACTACCTTATTCAAGGTGATTCATAGTCCCTTCTTATACATGTTTTTCTAAAAACTCCATGGTGAGATACATGCTATAACCATTGTATACAAGTATTTTCAACTGTTATGTTATACTCTTAATATATTATTGCTATAGTACCACCTATTTGCCATAAGGCCCCAATATCATGGGACCGTTAATTACTTTGTAACGTACGTACTGGTTTGAGTATGCTGCGAATGCCGTGAAATACGATCTATTAGGATGAACTTCCCCGTTCAGGTAGTAATGCACTACCATACAGACGCATATCATTTGAGGAACTCTGGGGTGCTTGGCCAAAGCACCCTCTTGGGCAGCAATTATGATAAAAATTTTACTTAAGGCTTTTGGTTTGTCATGGTTAGTGCAAATAATATTAATATTGTTTTACCTGGATAATTGTATTTGTTGCAATTATTACGATTACATTGGGATTGTATTCAACTTATTACATTCAAACCTCGAGAATTTCAATTCAACCGTTGTGTTGATCCTTTTAGCTTGTTTATCTCAGGTAATTGAGCAAACTATGGCACGGAGCATGGACTTGAAGGCGTCCAAACTTGTTATCATTCAACCTTTATGTTTTTCAATGTATTTTGGGACCTCTTTTGTAAAACTCTGATATATTATTAAATGATAACTAAATTTTCCAAAACGTCTCTTTTAAGTCATTTTCTATGATTATGACTGTTGATTCATGAAGTAATACCCCAAATTAGCTTCCGCTGCTACATGTCAAATAAGGGGGTGCTACAGATTGGTATCAAGAGCCGCGGTTATAGAGAACATGGTTAAAAACCTAAACTATAACCATTTTCCATTCAAGAAAGTCCTCCGTGCCACTACATTTCCCGAATAGTATGTAAAGATACATAACTATTAATTATATATAAATAACTTATGTTATTCCCACTGGGTTGTTACAGAGTGATGTCTTCATCCACCCACCCTATTACTATCCTATCTGATTATAATGTTGATGATGCGTTTTCCTCTACGAACACTCCTGACTATACTCCGGCTTCACCGGACTATTTCCCAGCCTCATAGGGAAACACTCCTTCTGACTCTTCAGATGATTTAACTAAGTATCTTTTGGCCTCACTAGCCATCTCACCTTTCCACGATGATCCGTATATGAAGGTCATGCAAGCATATAATGCTACTAATAGTGAATCACCTATTCCATTACCACAAGCTCCTATTGCTCCACCAACTGTTTTGCCACCATCACCAATGTTTGATCCCCAAGATTTCTTTCTTCCTGAAGAGATTTTACCACTTTAGAAACGAGCCCGTTTCCTATCATCCTCCTCTAATTTCTATACCCCACCTCAAGTATTTAAGATTGGAGAAAGTTCTCATAAGACGAGTTTAGAGCGTCATAAGGAACAGATCAAGACTATTTTGAATCACTTAGATGAGCTCCCTCTTGAGCGCATTGAGCACATTGAAAATAAGATAGAAGGTCTTGGTAATGGTCGAGTAATCATACAACGAGATTTTGACCAACTAGAAACCAAACTTCAAGAAGCTTGTACCCAGATTTCTGGATTTCAGAGAGAGCAAATAAGGCATGACAACGAAATTGTTCTTGCTCACGTCAGGACTTCTACTTTAGAGATACTCATCGAGGATATCCAGATTCGCCACCAATCAGATATGAAGAGTCTTCTGGACATGATCCATGAGCTCAAGAACCACAAGGAGGTGGCACCTGGACTATAGACTAGTTCCTTATCATTTTTATAGCTTTTTTGATTTAGATCCAACCACTGAATGTGTGGCATAAATAATGACACTTGTCAAATTTTAACTATGTAAAATATGTAGACAAGTTGTTTATGACTTAATACAGTGGCGATTCTATTATACCTCGCTGTTTCATGATACTGATTTATGTATGTCATGGTTGTCTATCATATATTCTGTAGTGTGATAACTCGTTATGGATCATACCGTAACCACTGGGAAGTGAACCAGTCCCCGAGAAACTTAATGAGTTAGATGCTTGTTAGAGTGTCAATTCTAAAAGTTTTCATTATATCCTGCAACGTAGTATCAAAGAATGTGTATTTCTTTGTTAAAACTTGTACCAAATAAGAATCCATGCAATGGATAATCTTATTTTGTGCTTGTCTTGTAATGTTGATTAGAATGGCTCCCTTAATAGGTACCTAACATCTGCGAGCACCGCCTTAAATTAGGCCGCCATCAGGAAACTAGTTGCTGATAGTGTTGCCGCAGCTCTGGAAGCACAAGCTGCTACCATGACAAATGCTGATAATACTAATAGAAACACCGGACAGAGTGGAACTCCTGTAGAAAGAAAATGTAGTTACAAAGAGTTTATGAGCTGCCAACCTTTCAATTTTAAAGGCACGAAAGCGCGCTGTTGGCCTATACCGCTGCCATGGTTTGAAACAACAAAAACCCCAAACTGATCGATATTGTTTCGTAGTAGTAACGACTGAGGACTGCAAAGTGAAATTTGCTATGTACTCTAAAGAAGAAGCTTTGTCTCGGTGGGAATTCATTCGTCCCCAGCTATTGGAAATAGAGGAAGCTTACAAGATTACATGGTCCGAATTTAAAAGGCTCTTAATAAAGAAGTATTGTCCCCGAAACGAGGTCAAGAAAATGGAAGATGAATTTTACAATCTGACTGTAAAAGGAAATGATCTCAAGACTTACATTAGAAGATTCCAGGAATTGGCAGTTTTATGCCCAACTTATTGGGGGGGGGGGGGGGGGGTGCCAATTCTGAGAAATTATAGAAAGAAGTCTTCACAGGGGGGATTACCCCGAAGTATTTGAAGGAAATGTGTACCGCCTCAATGCTCAAACTGTGGAGGAAAAAAAATAGCCATTACCATAACTCAGAGGGTAATGGATCATGTAACAAAGCTAATTCTGTGCAAGGTCTCAATGATACACAAAACGAAAGTTTAATGCTAGAAGAAACCTTTCCCAACTAACAACTACCGAATAACCATAACTACTAATAACATCCGCCTCAATGATCACTCAAAAAAACAAGAATAGAAGGCAAGCAAACCGTTAGGGCATTATGATGTCACCCCAACTAAAATTAGTAGGTATTATTAGAAGCCTTCCCTTATGTAAGAATGCCACCTGCATCACCACAGGACCTTGACCACTGTCATGTGTCAGGTCCTATATCACACAGGTGCTTGCATTGTCAAGTGTCTGACTTGCAACAAGGTGGGTCATTTAATTAGGAACTGCAAAAACAAAGGGCCAGCCACTGGAAGCAACCTGCAACCAGTGTTAGTAACTTGTCATGCCTGTGGAGAGAAATGGCATTACAGAAACCAGTGCCTATGGAAGAGCATACTTGCTGAGGGATAAGAACGCTCACCAAGACCCGAACGTAGTCACGGGTACGTTCCTTCTAAACCAACATCTAGCTAGAGTATTATTTGATTCAGGAGCTGATAAAAGTTTTGTATCCATATCTTTTGCTTCTATGCTTAATATCCTACCAATTACACTAGATACCACTTATGACATTGAAATGGCCGATGGAAACCTAGTAGGCACTAATACTATTATCCAGGGTTGCACTCTGATTCTGCTAAACCAACCTTTCGAAATTGATCTCATGCCGATTAAACTCGGTAGTTTCAACGGTGTCATTGGCATGGATTGGTTATCCAAGTATCATGCTAGAATTATCTATGACGAGAAGGTCGTCCACATCCCCATCAACGGTGAAACTTTGATCATACGAGGTGATCAAAGTAAAACCCGACTAAACCTCATATCCCGTGTTAAAACCAAAAGATATATATCCAAGGGATATCAAGTTTTCATAGCCCAAGTAATAGAGAAGAAGTCCGACAAAAAATGATTGGAAGATATACCAGTAGTTAGAGAATTTCTAAAAGTTTTTCCTGAAGATATACCTGGCATTCCTCCAGTTCGCCAAGTAGAATTTCAAATAGATTTAATGCTAGGAGTGGCACCAGTAGCCCGAGCACCTTACAGATTAGCTCCTTCAGAAATGCAGGAACTATCAAACCAACTACAAGAGTTAGCAGACCGAGGATTTGTCCGTCCGATACTTTCACCTTGGGGACTCCGGCTTATTTTGTTAAACAGAAAAAACGGATCTTTCGATGTGTATCGATTATCGGGAGCTGAATAAACTCACTATAAAGAATCATTACCCATTACCCGGAATCGATGACTTATTCGGCCAACTTCAAGGTTCGAGTACTTACTCAAAGATTGACTTAAGATCAGGCTATCACCAACTGAGAGTCAGGGATGAAGATATTCCCAAGACTGCTTTTAGAACTTGTACAATACACTATGAAATCCAAGTGATGCAGTCTGTTTAACTAACGTGCCTTGCGGTGTTCATATGGATTTTATGAACAGTTGTGTGAAAAACCCTACTTGGATAAATTTATGATAGTGTTCATCAATGATATCCTCATCTATCCTTAACAAAGAAGAACACCGCAGAATCACCAAAGAATAATCTTAGAATGACTCAAAAAGGAGAAATTATATGCCAATTTCTCCAAATTGATTTCTAGATTTAGTATTGTGCAATTTCTCAGGCACATGATTGAAGTCTAGGAATTCACGTATGACACCGCCGCCAAGATTGAAGCAGTTAAGAATTGGGCATCTCCTACCACACCGACAGAAATACACCAATTCTTAGGACTCGCCGGCTACTATCGGAGATTTATCAAAGATTTTTCGAAGATTGCAAAGTCTTTAACTAAATTAACCTAGAAAAACAAGAAGTATATCTGGGGAGAAAACCAAGAATCAGCCTTCCAACTGCTAAAACAAAAACTTTGTGAAGCTCTAATCTTAGCATTACCAGAAGGAAACGATGACTTTGTCATTTATTTTGATGCATCACATCAAGGTCTGGGAGCGGTGTTAATGCAAAGAGAAAAAATTATTGCATATGCATCTCGACAACTTAAGCCTCATGAAGAGAACTATACCACACACGACCTCGCATTAGGAGCAGTAGTGTTCACTCTTAAAATTTGGAGACACTATCTGTATGGCACAAAGTGTACTGTGTTCACTGATCATAAAAGTCTTCAACATATCCTTGATCAGAAAGAATTGAACATGAGACAACGTCGTTCGCTAGAATTGCTTGCAGATTACGATTGTGAGATTCGCTACCATCTTGGAAAGGCAAATGTTATAGCAGATGCCTTAAGCCGAAAGGAACAAATCAAACCACTCCAAGTCAGAGCATTAGTCATGACCCTTCACCTAAAATTACCATAACAAATCCTCGAAGCCCAAACCAAGGTGATCAAAGAAGAGAACATCAAAGCTGAGAGCCTACGAGGAATGGACAAAGCATTTGAAGTATGTCCTGATGGAACTCATTATATCAAGAATAGAAGTTGGTTACCATTCTTTGGTAATTTGAGGGACTTAATCATGCATGAATCCCATAAATCGAAGTATTCCATCCACCCAGGTTCTGACAAGATGTATCAGGATCTACAGAAACTCTATTAGTGGCCTAACGTAAAGGCAATCTTTCGTTAGTATGTTGCAATGTTTTAACAATACTCAAGAGTTATAAGCAGAGATGTCAGAAAGCCTATCTACTATACTGATACAACCAGAGATTCCTACATGGAAATGGGAACGAATAACGATGGACTTCATTACAAAACTACCCAAAACATCAAACGAACATGACATAATTTGGGTCATTGTAGACCGCCTTACCAAATGAGCATATTTTATTCCCACCAGAGCAACAGATAGTATGGAAACCCTTACAAGGTTGTATATAAAGGAGATAGTATCACGACGACAACAGTGCTAATATCTATCATAATTCGGATCGTGATAGTCTTTCACATCCAATTCCTGGTAGTCATGTAAGAGTTGGCTTTGGTTACTCAATTGGACATGAGTACACCATATCATCCTGAAACTAATAGACAAAGTGAGAGATAACCATCCAAACACTGAAGACATGCTTTGAACATGTGTTATAGATGGTTGGAAAAGGTGGCAGAGACACTTACCACTTGATAGATTTTTCTTACAATACAGTTACATGCAGTATTAAACAGCACCATTCGAGCACTTATATGGTCGAAAGTGCTGATCACCTGTCTGTTAGACCAAAGTTAGAGATGTTCAACTCACAGGACCAGAGATAATCCATGAAACCACCAAAAAGATAGTACAAATCCGACAACGCTTGCAAGCTGCAAGAGATCGGCAAAGGAGTTATGCCAATGTAAGGCAAAAGCCTTTGGAATTTCAAGTTAGAGACCATGTTATGTTAAAAGTGTCACCTCGAAAAGGTGTCATCCAATTCAGGAAGCGAAGAAAGCTTAACCCCTAGTACATTGGACCATTTAATATACTTAAAAGGATCGGCCCAGTGGCATACAAACTTGAGCTTCCTAAAGAACTCAGTAATGTCCATAATACCTTCCACGTTTCTAATTTAAAGAAATGCCTATCTGACGAATCTCTCGTCATTCTAATGAAAGAGCTTCAGCTCAATGACTAACTCAACTTTGTGTAAGAACCAATAGAAATTATGGATCGAGAAGTCAAGCAACTCAGACAAAGTTGTATCCCTATAATCAAAGTAAGATGGAACTCTAAAAGGGGACCAGAATTCACGTGGGAACGCCAAGATCAAATTCGTGCCAACTATCCAAATTTATTTTTAAACATTACTCCATCATCTAACTAAATCTCGGGACGAGATTTCTTTTAAGGTTGGGAGACTATAACAACCCATAATTTTCCTCTATGTAATTATCTATCTATTAAATTAGATGCAATTTTCCTTAGTGTAATTTCCATCTATGAAATTAGATGCAACCATTTTCTAGGAATATTTTTGCTTTATTCCACTCATTAGGCAACGTAACTTGCATTACAAAGTAAACGTGCTCACGCATCCTACCAATGCCAATTTCATCAATGTTTATGTCAAGTAAACATTATAATATGTCAAGAAATATGTTTTAATCACCATTTTACTTTACGTTATCTATTTAACGTACTTTCCATAACGTTATATCAAAACGGACTTTAAACGTTAACGTTTATATCAAACCCCTAATTATGTGTAATGATTACATATAAAATAAGGTACAAACTTTTAAGGCATGTGTACAAGGTTACAATGCATAAATTTTAAATAGCGTTTCCCTCCTAAACCAATGTACAACTCCCTAAAGCTGTTCTTTTTTTTTTTTTTTACTAACCCGGTATGCTGAAATTCAAAATATGCATTTTCCCTCCATTTTTCTAAGGCATTTCGTACAACCTTTCTAGTACATGTTACAAGTACTTAATGCACAATATTTAAACTATGTTTCCCTCCATTTCATTTCCCTAGCTCGTCCAAAAACCAAAACCCTAACCCAAAAACCCTAAACAACCAGTTTCACCCTAAACTTGTTCGAACCAAGCTACAACCAAGCAACCACCCTTCTGCATGATTCACCACCATGCCTACCACATTTCTAAGCACCTCCATCACCACCTTGTTACCACCCTAGCACCCTAGAACCTTGTCACACACTTGCTCACCAAGTGAAAACCCCCTTGTCACCTCTTATGATAACCAAACCCCTCTCCCCTCCTTACACCTCTCCATGCTACCTCCTAGCTCTCCATAGTCACACCTAGCTAATCTTGGCCACCACTCCAAGGCTAGTTGGCCACCACTCCACTTAACTTGTCCTCCAATCCCTTTTCGAGCCTATATATACTCGCAAACCATGTACTCTTTCAAACTCATCTCTAAAACTTAACACTACTCAAATCATGATCTAAACAAGTCTAAAGAAGGTTAAGAAGGAAGTATAAGCTATTTAGAATCCAAGGTTAAGAAGAAAGAAGCTCTTGATTCATCTCATAAAGTCTTCAGGTTATAAATTACTCATTTTAACCCATTTCATCCATTCGTGTACTAGCAAGCCCTTTTCACTCGTTTAATAAACTCTTGTATTGTTTTAGATTATATATCAGCTCCTACACATCCTTATGATCTCATGAAAGCAGTCCTTAAACCCTAAAGCTTACTTATTTGGTTTTCCTAAACTAAACGCACTCTAAAAGCCATAAAAAGATATTTTAATGAACCTAATAAGCTATAAGCCATAAGCTGATTTAATAAGCTATTCTAATAAGCTAATATATCATTTTTATAAGCTTAAAAACTAATCCTAAAAGCCTTAACCCATCGGGTTATTGTTTCTAAACCAAACATGCCCATTTTGGATTTTTAAGCTCATAAGCTCTTTTCATAAGCTATAAGCTCGTAAAACATACTTGTTTTAGCTTATAGTAATAAGCTATAAGCTGCAAAATTGATTTTGAGATAAAAAATACAAAGATTATGGAATTTTGACTAAAAACGCAAAACATTTCATGCATAGGGGTATATATTGTAAATTTCGAAACTATTAAACTTTCGGGCCAAAAATGTAATTATCCTAAAGTTAAACTTCAGAAGGTTACTTGAAAAACTCTAAAGTTGAGGGTTAAATGTTTTAATTAATATACACCAAGGGTATATATTGTCACTTTCATATTCTCAAGGGTATAAAATGTAATATTTTTATATTGATTATAAAAATATATTTAAATATTATAAGAGTCGATTTTATTAAAGCCCGACACATTTGTCGTTATCATTCGTCGATCGAAACACTATAAAATAATTATGTTATATATTTAACATAATTTCTTATCCACTAGCTTTTGAAGAAACTTAAAAAGATAAAATCTTATCATTTAAACTATAACATATCACGTTACTAGAGAGTTTCATGTGAGGGGATTTCATTTGGGTAGACGTTTTGACGAGTTGCTGGATTTACGATTTAAAGTGTCCTAACTCCTTAAATGTTTACTATATAGCCTTTGGATTATGATATCCCGAATAGGGATACGAAGTTTTCACAAACTAATAAACCAAAATCATTTACGTTAAACTTTATGAAATAAAGTTTTGAAACAATTAAACTAAGACTTGACATTTTACCCCAAGTTGCGTGACGAGGCTGTTTACTCCCATTTGAATTAAATTTCAAATCAATCAACTACCTTAATAAGGTGAGTTCATAGTCTTACCTTTACATGTCTTCTAAAACTTTTGTAAGGGAGATAAATGCTATAACCATCAATACGAATATATCATGTATGCTTATCTGATATATTATTGCCTAAGTACCTCTATTTGCCAAAAGGCCCCACTATCATGAACCGTTAATTACTTGTAACCAAACATACTGGTTAAGTAAGTGCAAATGCCGTGAATAGATCTATTGGGACTGAACTTCCCCGTACAGGTTCTGGTACATACATGGCCAGCAAACTCATTTCATTTAAGGAACTCCGAGTGTTTGGCAAAGCACCCGCTAGGGCAATATCTTGTAAATATCTTAAGGTTTCAGTGTCATGAGCTTAGTGCAATAATATAATATTGTTTATCATGATAATTGTATTCGTTGCAATTATTACTATTACATTGACTTGTATTCAACTATTACATTTCAAACACTGTGAATTTTACTCAACCGTTGTGTTGACCCTTTTAGTATGTTTATCTTAGGTAATTGAGCAAACTATGGTACGGAGTGGCATTAAACTTGAGGACGTCCAAACTTGTTATCATTCAAACTTTATGTTTTCAATGTACTTTGGGACCTCTTTTGTAAAACTCTGATATATTATTGAATGATAACTAAATTTTCCAGAACGTCTCTTTTGAGTCCTTTTTTATGATTATGACTGTTGATTCATGAAGTAATACCCTAATTTAGCTTCCGCTGCTATATGTCAAATAAGGGGGTGTTACAGCTTAAAAGATTTGACAGGGAAGATTTGGAAACTCTGTGGAAATTGGTAAAAGCTAAGCATGGATCAACAAGGCCAGAAGAGGGCTATGAGAGAGTGTTATGGGGTGATCTAAAGACAATGTTTGAACCTCATGTTGAAGATACAGTGTGGAGGAATCTACAAGGAAACAAAGTGTTGATTTACAAAACTATTTGATTCATGTAGAGTACATTTTCTGAGGTTGCAATCTATGCATATCTTTATGTTGGTAGAGAAAAAGTATCCCCTTACACCTGTAACAATTACAAATATGCTAAATAAGAAGCTTTAAGCTAATCATTGGAATGAAATGTGTTATCAGCTTCTTAAGCTCATCACAGAACAACTCAAGAATCAATGAAGTGTTTGGAAGCATCCTCCTGGTGATTGATGAAGCTTTGAATGAAACTTGAGATTTTGAAGAAGAATATCAAGTTTAGGGGAGGATTGTTGGGATTAAAAGCCTTCTTGAAGTTACTGCTGCTCAGGTTAGAGTTACTGCTGCTAAGCAAAACTTAGTGTTGTTCAGTAATCTTAATGAAAAATATGCTAAGTAGTTAGTACTGCTAGTTACTACTGCTAGAGTATATTACTACTACTAGAGTATATTACTACTGCTAGAGTATATTACTACTGCTAGTGTAACTTAGTACTGCTAGTATATGTTAGTACTGCTAGAATAAAGTTAGTACTGCTGGTAAGGATTGAATAAAATATTCTAAGTAGTTACTACTGCTTGTACCCATTTAATGTTGCTGGTGTATAAGTTACTACTGCTTGTTAAGAGTTAATGTTGCTGGTACAAAGTTACAACTGCTAAAAGATAAAGATTGCTTGAAGATCAAGATTACTTATGAGATAAGGATTGTTATTTATAGAATAGATCTTTGAGAATAATTTAAGTTTTAGTAATATATTGTAAATCGACTAGGACTCCTTGGTGTATAAAAGGAGGTCCTAGGGCATAGAGTTAGAAGTCAAAAAATATACATTGTCATCTAGAATTCATAGCTTCAAGGTTTTGTAACCCTAATACTAGTTAGAGTATTCATATTAATATATTGAAGCTTTGTTTGTTAATCTGTGTGTTCATTAGAATTATTATTCTATTGCATATTCTTGTTATTGATCAAAGATTAGATTCCGCATAATCTTTGATATATTTTACAAAATTTCTACCATAGTTGTGTAGGATTTATCTTGCATAACTAAACCTTACACAAGCTAAGGAATTCAAGATCTATTCAAGTGGGATCAACAGAAAAGTTAAGTCAATACCCCCATATATTTGTTAGATGATCTCTATGTTTTTTTGATCGACCTCAAATCGGGTCATTAGTTAGATTATAAATAATCGAGTATGTAAAAAGCTCAAGTGTAAGGGTACGTGTAATAAACCCCAAGTTATGATGTATTATGTTATTCAAGAAAAAGAGAAAAACAGAAAAGAAAAAGAAAGAGATTGATGTAGAGTTGTGTAGAGTTTTTATATATTCGTCCAAGTCTTGGCTTAGCAACCAAATCAGCGTGTATTCGTATAAATAATTAGCTAACCCTTCCACTCCAAATTCACCTAAAGTCACCACCCAAATGTATCCCATCCGTTTCCATTTCCATTATATGTTATCTCACACCTATACCCCACAACCCTTTAAAAAGACCTCTTAGATAGTAATGAATAATGCTTGAATCTAGTCGTGAAGGTTTGATCCTTTACCAAGTCTATGGTAATTTATATGCTATGACAGATAATGAGTGTTGATTTTCTGTTTCCCCCTTATGTTATAATTTATTATACACCCAAAAGAAAGAGAGAATGTCAAACACTTATGTGATGTGCTAGTATATACTTTCCGTGCTCTTAATTACGAGGTCTAGAAGGTTGTGTTGTAAAATACTTTTAAAAAGTAGGTTGAATGACCCTCATATTGTTATTGTCTAGGTAGAAAAGCCCATTTGCTTGAGGGCAAGCAAATCCCAAGTGTAGGGGTATTTGATGAGGTGTCATTTTATACACTTTTTCAGGGGCGTTTAACCCCCTAAATCATGCATTTATGCGCAAAATAGGTACTTAATCGTTCCTTTTTAGGTATTTAGCATTTGGAAGGCATTTGGAGGAAATATACGTGACTTGGGCTCATTTGGAGAGGAAACGGACAATACTATAAACCTACACCAACATCTCTCAAGATTATGTTCTCAGTGGCTGGAGACGGCGTCACCAGTTCTACATGACGCCATCACAACCCACCTCATGATGGTGTCACAACCCACCTCATGACGGCGTCACAACCTTTCATGACAGCGTCAGCTCGCACGACCCAACCCAAGATCTAGAATATTCTCTTTCATGATGGCGTCACGATTAAAACGCGACGCCGTCGCAGTGATTTTCCTATATATACAATCCATTTTTAAGGTTTTAAGTGTGTAACTTTAGAGTAAAAAAAGGAGACGAACCCTAGTTCATTTGGCAGCTTATTAGGACGATTTTAGGGCTTAAAAAGCCTATTGTAACTCCTTCAATTCATGTTTTAATCAAGTAAGATTATCTCAATCATTCAATATGTCTTGTTGTTTGATTCATTATTATTCTTGCTTTATCTTTAACATGCTTGGCTAAACTCCCTATTATGTTCATTTATGATTGTACGAAACCTGGAATGTAGATCTTAGTGATGTTGCTTCTTGTGATGGATGTGGATGTTAGGCTTTAGAAAACCAGCTTTTATCTGTATCGCTGTTGATATGTCTAAGGAAACATGATTGTGTAGAAAGGATACCATGAGATAATAGTCTTCCTACTACCTTGCATCCTAATATGGTTGATCCATTCTTAATATATTTCACATGCATTTAATATACTCTTAGGGGCCTTGTAATAGTCTTCATACTACCTTACTTGCGTGTTGCCCTAATGGAATACTAAATAGATGGCGGGTTTGTGTAATTCGTTGATGACTTAGGAAATAATTACATAGATCATCACCAGTGTGACAAAGCAACAACACTAGGAGAAGAAATCTAGGAGTAATACATGATTAAATGAATACAATCTTTTATTAGAGTAAATTGCAAAAATGGTCCGTGTGGTTTGGCCAAATTACAGATTTGGTCCGTCGAATTTCAAAATTACAAAAATAGTCCGTATTTTGAAGTTTTGGTTCCACTTTTGGTCCTTGATCGACCTAAAATGAATAAAATACCCCTCTGTATTTTAGTCATTTTAGTTCGACCAAGGACCAAAAGTGGAACCAAACCTTCAAAATACGGACTGTTTTTGCAATTTCAAAATTCGACGGATAAAATCTGCAATTTGTCCAAACCACAAGGACCATTTTTTAAATTCTCTCATTTTATTAAATTGTTATCACCATTAACATAGATTATTATTTAGTTTAATAGCTAAAACCAAACCAACCTCTGAAACCATAGATTTACCTGCTTTCTTAAAAATATAAAAATACAAAATAATCTTCCCTCAACCCCTAGAATTCTGTTAGACTGTGATCAAGCCTTCCCAACATATTCCCGTAGAGAATGATAACAACCCCTGAGTCTTGCCTATACTACTACTACAATGGTTAGGTACTCTGTCTAAGGAGTTGTAAAACTTCTTGTAGAAGTCCCTTACGATAGCGTACCTCTTTCAGATCAACCAGCATACCCACTGCTTGTTACACTATCAATGACACCTTTTTTCTTTATTATCAATCTAGTCACTATAGTTTGTTGAGCCCCTTTCGTGTATAGACAACTAAATATGCAGTTTAGTGATCCAATCAAACATTTTCATACAAATTTTAAGTAGTCATCAGGTAAAAAATGTACAAAACATACAATGAAGGCACAAACTCAACTTTAGCAGATTGATCTAAAATGATTGTTTTATACTCGAGTGGTGGTGCAACAATTGTTCTGCTTCCTAGTTGCGTAATTACCTCATCTGGTTTCATGAGCTTTGTGGTCCTTCCAACCTTTTTCCCTGCAAATAGTGAACCACTATCGCCACTCGTCTTTGGACATCATCGCCAGCTTAGCAAGCTCAGCAGTTGCAGCAAGCTCAACAACTTCATTTCTAGTCGGCGCTATTGTTTCAGTTGCAGGAGCTGCAACAGCCATCCCATGGGCAAGTACCGTTATGGCGTTCCTTTATTAGAGATATTGCCAAGAATACAATGTGTTTTCTTTATGGAACATATTTAAGCATTCAGCGCCACTCTAAACCATTTGATTTAGAGGTAAACATGCTAAAAACCTAGGAAAAAATTTAGCCATGTAAGAAGACTTGGTACACCTTTAACCAAAAAACAAAGAGAATAAGCATCGTTGATACAACTCCCACTTCTTAAATGATAGACAAGAATTTACTACTTGACCTGTTGAGTGCATTCTTTTTCAACCCCTATGGAATCGGTGTGTTAAGAATCCTAAATTAGTGTCAACAAGTTCGACCATTTCTTCGTCTCGGTTTGAGAGAAGTCATTTGAGAAAATATATCATAATTTGCCACCCTCTCTGATGTTCTCCCATCGAAAGATTGAGACTACGCCCAAAAAATGACGTTACCTCCATAAGTGTATGCCTTGTAAAGAGCGAGAAAGAGCTTTCGATGTGCCCGTCATGTGCTTGGAGGCAACATGATATCACCATTGATCCTAGAATTCGTACAGGTCCAAGGACGACTCCGAGGCCCTTATTTATCGTAGATTGATAATAATAAGACATTAAGCTGTGACTAAAACATAATTTGTGTCCCCAATATCTCATGGGTCCAAAGTTGTTAGTGGCCAAACATCCCTTGCATTGATGCAATTTGTTGGGGTGTGAGAACGGTAGACCATATTTTCCTATGGCATGTAAACTTTGACGTGGAAAGTTGTTCCAACTTAGTGAAAGCCAGGAGGGTTGTGTCTTTGTCGCCACTAGACATGTTTTTGTGGTTGCCAAGCGCGTTTTAGGACGAGAATCATGTGTATTGTAGTGATTCTTCGAATAGTCCGCGGTGGAGTTTTAGTGATCTAAACAAGTGAGGTTTGTTTATAGTGTAATTACTATCAGGGGCTTTATTAAATGGTTTATATAAGTATATTGTTGTTGGTACTTCATTGTCACTAGCACAGAATTTTGGACTGTGTTGCTTAGATACTAAATTGTGGATGTTGTTTTGATCTAGGACCTCCAAAATGATTTAGTGTGAAAAGACCACACTGTCTCTCAGAACTCAAAGTGCCCGTTTGTGAAGGTTACCATCCGATATTGTATTTTGAGGGGCGTGCAACTGAATCAGTTCCCATAATAGAATGGGACCTCCATTGTCGGAAAACCATCGTCTTTTTCTGAGTTTTTGTACAATATTTATATTTCCTTAGTTCCGTACTAGGATGAGCTTAAATGAATTACATCCTCTATAACCTCTTGGAGTGTTCACCGGAGAGTTGTGTTTGATACTTAACATTTCATTTCTAGGCAATATGTTACTCTTTTTAAATGCTTTAACGCTATATTGTATGACGTGCTTCTTAGAGCTTGTCATTCTTCAATTTTAAGTGGTATGACACTTTTGCACAATCGAGCTCTCAACTCACCTTGTGTTTTTGTCTCGAGTGCATGGATAATTTATGGTTGTAATTTTAAGCTCTTATTTGTCTTATACTATTTCTAATACGCTTAGTTAACCTTTGTGTGTGTCTTAGATGTTTGATATCTCTTGTTAAACTCATTTTGCATAATTTATCATATCATGGTCTAAAGCTAAATCATCAATTGATGACGTTTTGGTCAGCCTAGAAAGTAAGAAGATTCTAGAACATTAACCTCATTTGTGTGCTTGAGCTACAAGACATGTCTCATCTTGGATTCTTTTATCAGTGCTCGTTCACTGCTATCACTCCAAGAACCTCCAACGATTTGCTTCTTTGGTTCTTGTCTTCGGTGTTGCTTTGGACATTCTCCAATATGTGAGATTTAGTATTTCTACATCTAAAGCACTGTTCCTTTCCACTTTTTGCCGTTTTTGTTGTCGAGGACTCTTGAAAGGGTCTTATTTTGTACTTCTGTGGCGGCGTGTCTCGAATGTCTAATCCTTTCTCTATAAAGCACTTTTTTGAAGTCTACTTACCACGTATGGCGGTGTCTCTTCGTCCTCACTGTCCGAAGTTGAACACTCTTTCAAAGTCAGATTAGATTCTATAGAGTCAGATAGCTTTAAAAGCAGAAGATGATTTCCTTTCAGACTTTTGCTGTTCGAATGTCATTTTGCATATATTCGCGCTTGATGATCATGTCTGGCTCTAGGAAGGAGTTCCATGAGGTCATCAGGGATTGTGATGTTAAGTCTTTCGGCTCTTTATATTCAGATCTCCGCACTCGTTGACTTTTGCTCTCAATTTAGGATGTAGAGCCCTAAGAAACTTCCTTACGTAGTTCTTACTAGAAGATAACCAGTCATAAGTAGCTTTAATACTAAGTAGTTAATAGTATTAAAATCTAGCAAATGCATATCTATGTTCATTTTGGAGATGATGAAGTGTTGTCATATTGTTGAGAACCAAATGGTCGATTTTTATTTTTGACTTGGCTTGGTTATTACTTGCTGGGTGATTAACCAAAGTTTTGTCCAATATTTCTTTTGCGCAGCTTATCTGTACATGGAAAAATGTGTTCTATTCTTTTCAAGGCAAAGCATATGTAATATAACTCATAGTCGGGGTGATCTAGTTTTCGCAGAAGCCTTATCTTTTTGAAGATCATCGGGTTAGAGATTTTCAAAAAGGGACAACCTCATTCTAGTTTGGTTTCTGGTTTTTGCATAATAGGTTGAAAATCACCATTTGTTTATAACATGCAAAGAGTGATCTAGATCTTTGTCGCTTAACATATGTGTTCGAATCTATTTTTCTAATAAATAAAACTATCACTTTCAAAAAGTGGTGGTCTTTGCATAGATTGCCCTTCTAGATATTTGTGAAATCTTAGAACGATCGAAGCTTTAAAAGATACCCTTTTTTGAAGATCTTGAGTGACCTTTCTCCTGATACCAATTGTAGGAAACTAAAGGGGGGGGGGGGGTTGAATAGTTTACTGGTTAATTATTCGTTTTGTTTTAAAAAACTTTTGCTTAGAAAATTGTTTGATTCGAGTTGTTATGTCAATCAATCAACAATATGAATCACAACTAAAATTCTAATATAATGACTAAGTAACAAAACCACTAAAGAGCTAGAGAGAAAGATGAAGGATCAAAATCCAGAAGACACCAAGATTATAGTGGTTCGGCAACGATGCACCTCTTCGTTCTACTCCACTCCTCGATCGTACTTCCACTCGAGATTTCATATGTCAACTAGCTCGTGCTTAGGCGGAGGAGAAAGAAAACCGTTTACAAGTCGCTTACTTTCTTTTTCTGACACTAAGCTAGATGTTTGAGTACTAATCTTGCTAGAACACTATGTCTACAGACTTCACAAAAAGAGATAAAAAAACAAAATAAACACAGTCCTTTAGTACATACAAGAATATAAGACTCATTGGATTGACACACAATCGACGAATCTCACTACAAATACACAATTTACTCAGTCTATTTGGGATCTCACTCAATCCAATTACACAAACAACACAAAGTAAAATTATAATAAAGATGTTGTTGATCTTCAGGAGGAGAGGACTGAGATCACGTGATAACAATCTTAGTAGAAGAATACGATTGTTCTTCTCTTGCACTTGATTAGAAGAGAGTGGAGTGGAAGTAGGAAATTAATTCATCCCTTGAAAATAAGATCAATGTTATGTTAGTGAGTAAAGATCTGAGGTTTTTAGAAAGAAAGGGAAAAAGAGCGGTAAAGATCTGAAAAATGCATAGCAAGAGGTTTTTGTTTTTCAAATGGGGTGGGCCCTATATTTTAGGCACAAAAAAGAAGGAAGCGTCTGTTACTGAACACGTCACCCACAGTTCCTATGATATAAAGGGGGTCCTGGCGTAGAACTACTCTCCCTGTTTGTCTTTTTGTTGGAGGATACGGTGTTATCTGTATTTTGAACTTCTTTTTGGGCGGGGGGTAAATTTGATTTCAAATTAATTTAATTTAATAAAACAATCTGTTTAGTATAACTAATTAAGTTTTTGATGGTTTATATTTTTGTACAAAAACACTGTTGTAGTAAAATGTAGGTTTCATTTCTTTTATAAACTAATTATTTTTGTGTTTGATATGTTGTGTGTAAAAAAAACACTTTGTAAAAATGTAATCCGGTTTCGGACACAAAAATATTTTTCTTGTCTAACTAAATTCTGTTCTAATGATATGGCGCTTCCTGTACACTGAGTAGTGAACGCTAATCTTATAAATGATAATTGATCGATTAGTAATTGAGAGTATAAACTGTTTTAAAGTTGTTACGTAAATGTTCGTTCAGATTTAAGTTATGATGCTCAAGAACACTCGAGATGGTCGATAAAATTATTAAAGTCACGTTTCTTAGACATTATGCAGAATGAATCCAAATTAATAGAGACTACTCTGTGGTGAATTAGTTCTTGTCATGACTTAAATGGGTTTAAGCTTTGTAGGTGTCGTCTACTGTCAAATGAGATGCTGTGTAGTGGTAGAGGATCTAATCTTTGTTTGTAAAGGTGCTTGCGTAGCAAGTGATTCAGGGTTTACTATATACGCCACTAATCAAGGCGCTTTGGGGAACAGAATTTTTGTAAGCTTTCGGAAACGGCTTTGCTAGATCGGGGGTGGACAATATTAGGATAATCAACAGCATACCACCTTCAGACTTAATGACCAAATCAAAGTCACAACGGAGCTATCAACGTTTATATTGATGGAATGAGAGGTTCGGTCAGATTATGTAACACAAAGAGAGATTAGTCTGACAAAAACTTAACGCGGGCACTTTATAGAGGCTCTTCAAACTCCACGACAGGATATCACACAAATGATTAGGTTGAGAATAACTCAACGAAAAAAGCCTTAGTAATCTGGCCAAGAAGAGAAGATTGAACATAAAGCATTAGATTGGGCACATAAAACATGCCAATGTTAGATCTTACTGACAGTACAGAAAAAATGTTTCATGTGCTTAACGAATTAATGGAGTTACGATACGAAACATACTCGAATTACAAGTGGAAAGAAACTAAGAATGGAGACTCTAGGCACTCCGCTGATATACGAAGACTTTAAAATGGAGGACAAAGTTTGTTGTTTAACTCTCGTTAAAGTTACATCCGGGAAAATCAAGTCGAATGGACCTGTGGTCGCTTTTTTAGTTTAATAAACAATGTACCTTATGGAAGCTAGAGAGAGGATCATCACTATACAATAATAAGCTTGGTTCGAGCTTTGTAAGGTCAACGGACTAGGTTAAAAAAAATACACGACTTAGAAAAGTTTCAACAGGATGAAACGTAATTCATAGAGCTCGACAGTAAGAAGAGGATGATTAAGAGTCGTAACTTAAAAGAACCAGCTTGAAACTAAAGAGTTCCTTCCACACGTGGAAGTGTGTACAGACGCGAGATCATCCGGTCATTTGTTTATGCTTGTGAATTATGTCGCATTTTGAATCGCTGTTTGTTGCACGAGTCTGTCTTCCAGAAACTCTATATAGCTGTAATACGAACCCTTCTGGATATGACGTGTATAGACGTGTATTGGACGTTTTTTGGTTTTAAAAAACTAATTATTAATTTGTAGTATAGTAATTGGATTTTAGCGAGGAACCATACGGCGTATTCTAGGGTTAGGGATCCGGCGTATTGATACCTGTATAGTTGTGTGTTACTTGTTTTCTTGTGTACCATTGTGGGCAAATATAAATTGCACTTGTCTTCTAATTATTTTATGCAGGACCTTGCTGGAAACTATGCTTGTATATTCCTGTTTTTTTTAGAAAACAATTCTGAAAAAGACATGTGTTGAACTTATCTGGGAATTCTAAAGCCCTAGTCAACACACTTTTTGCTCAAGAACTCATCTTGGATAATTATCACGAGCAAAACATCAGGGAGTTTTCCGTTCTAATTCTATTTTCCCTTATTATTTACTATTTTATCTATACAACGAGGACGTTGTATAATTTAAGTAGGGGATGGAGAATTAGAATGTACTTGTCTTCTTTTTTACAAAATAACATGCTACGTGCTTAAGCTTAAAAATAGGCCAAATTTTAAAAAAATTAGCATGACTTTTGTAAAAATCATTAGTTACATTACCTAGCGCACTATAACCCTTGATACATATTGTAAGAATTAAGCCTATCCCGTTTCCAATTGCTTACTAAAATTTCCATAAAATTATGAGTGTGTCGGTGATGTAGTGGACTTTAGAACTTGGCCTGGTATATCACTCGAGACCGCAATGATTAGTACTATGAATTTAGATGGAGGAACATGTTCAACTGATAAATTTCTAGGATTAAACCAAATAGCCTACATGTCATAAAATTAACTAACTACACTGGTTAGTTAAATCCCGTGTAACCCTTTGTTTACTCTCATTTTTAGAGTAAGATTCCCTAGAACAACCTGTTGAGCCATTCCTTTCTTTTTCTACACCATATTATATGTTTCGTTACACCTTTGCACCTTAGCCTACCATGTAGATTAAGCCTATTTTAATCAAAGTTGCTTGTTGCTTTTGTGTAAAGTTTTGTATTTCCTGTGTCAAAGTGAAAATTTTCTATCTCTGTAATGGTCGGGAAATTGCACAATGCAATGGGAAAAATATGTAGCTCGTAAGTTTCGCTACTTTCGCGATTATGAATCATATCCGAAAAAGAAGTGTTACAAGGAAAATATTATCTGGATGAATTATGATAGTGAAGATGGTGGAATTAAACTGAGGTTTATGATGTATTGCAAAAAAATAATAATAAATAAAATAAAATATAAAAAAGCAAAAAAAAAGGAAGAAAAGTAGTCAGTTCAAAAGAAGTTTATACCGAATGAATTACTTGGAAGGATCGATTATTCATTGATATGTTACAAAAATAAACGATGTAAAGTCTTGTAAAAAGTGGCCAATATCACCACTTATTCTGTAAAAGTATGTAAAGAGCGAGATGTAAGGGAAGTTGACCGTTATGGGAACGCCAACTTAGGTTGTCTTTGTCATTTATGTGATCGAGGCGTTTGTCTATATGTTCGAGTCTTTGTCATGGAACGGTCGGGGGAAAGTTACTAGCAACCGTACCTTATTTGTTGGCTTAATCTATTTGTTTCATAAATTTTGTTTAACACCCATTTTACTTCCCTTTCCTAGCAACTAACCTTAATGTCTACTTGAATGAGGACTTGTACGAGCATGCATGTCTATTCCATCGTTACAGCCATTTATGCATGTCTCAGCTGCCTTGTTGGATGATGACTTTCGGTGAAACTTAGAAGCTCCCTACCCTATATCGTTCTTTATCCTAACCGCTGGTTAAACACGAACATGGATGTGATTGGATTGTATGTGTCTATTCTGTCGTTACGACTGTGTATGTACGATGCAGCTGCCTTGTTGGTATGGTACTTATGGTGAAAGACTATTGAATGATTAACCCTAAGCCATCTTAACCCAATTTATCTTTTGACTTGTTTTTCCTTAGTTTTAGCCGTGGAAATGTGTATCCTTGCCAAGCCTATGATAGAAAACTAATCACGACCGAGCAATTGAGCGTACCAATTAAATGTTGCACACTAGATTAGTTAAGTGATTTGAGTGTTTTCATTTCCATATTTCGTGAGGAGCTTGGTTATGTACAAGTGATTAGGACAAAACGATGCTTAAACAAAAAATCCTCAACTTCGGTTGGGACACATTTTCATAAATAAAAACTTTTCTAAAGTCTACTTGAGGACAAGTAGGATTCAAGTGGGGGGATATTTGATGACATCAAATAACATCAATTTATTATATCATTTATCCCATCTGTTTGCCCACTTTTATATAATTATTTCATGATTTGGTACTTAATTGCTTTAAAGTTGATAAATGCAGTAATTCAGGAGTGTTTTGTGAAGACAAGCTAAAAGGCGCATAATTTAGAGCTAAAACGAGGACATTTGAAGAATACTTATTTGTGACTACATACGCCGTATACAACAAAAGAGATACGGCGTATCAGCGCCAAGACTTCACAAGAAAGCACGTTTGACAAATTCCCAATATGGCGTATCTGACTACTTCTATATGCCGTATCCATGAAGATAACTATACAAAGATACGGTAATAAAAGTAAATTGGGGAAGATATCACTGATTGATTGAGAACATAGCGCGCACTCCAAGGAATCCAACCCTATACGTCGTAGCGACCTAGCCAGATACGGCGTATCGAGTCTTTTTTAGACACTATAAATAAAAGACTCAAAAACGAGTTTTCAGTGTGCAATATCTTATTCTATATACCATACTCATTAAAGACAAATTTTAGAAGAGAAGAGCAGCCACCAAGGTCAAGCATTGATCATGAATCCATAGAAGAAATCGTGTAATTTTTACTTTCTTAATCGTTCGATTTCAATGGTTGTGGGATAATACCCTCGGGTATTAGCCATCTTAATGAAAGTTTAATGTTTGGTTCGTTTTAAAATCAATTTCTTAATTAATCGTTGATTGTTTAATTATGTTTATCACCTCATACTTGTTTATATGTTTGAATATGCGACCTATCATTCAACTGGGTCTAGTGATACCTAAAAAGTAATCTAGATACCAGGATAGCTCTCCATATCGTGTTTTATATTACTGGACCAATATGATCATAAATAACGTTCTGTCTTTGTCATTTATTTATGAGCTTAGTTGGACCGATAGGTAACCCGTTTATGTTTTAGCAATCATGCTCTTAATTAAATGATAAAGATTTGAATAGTGGACTACCAGTATATAAAACACCGTCAAACAATAAGTGGGTAAAGTCCCGTTGGGCTAGGGTTTTAACAGGATCACCACTGCTTTGATTTCCTAAGATAGATTATAATTAAACTAAAGGATGCTTTATGCGGATGCATTAATTGTGACAGGATTAATCGTGTCTAGGTCTTAGGATGATGTCCCGCCTAAGTCTTAAGAATGATACACCGCTTCGAGATAAGTAAATCATTGCACTAAAACGTACAAACCAACATTGAACTGGATTTAATATCCCTAATATAGTTTTCTATCATTTGGCTTGTACCGCTTTTCTATATTCTAATTTTCTTCTTTTGTGTTTATTGTTTATTGAATTGATATTTGTTACCACCAAACCTGTGCCAGTCTCTCAGGCTGAAAACCCCCCATATCATTAGACAACGTATATAGCATAGGTTTAACCAGTAAATAGACTAATTAGAACTAATTAAAATACTGATAGAATATAGGATTAATGTTTCACTCTTAGTGTTCGACACCCTACTTACCGCGAAACTCCATCTTGACCGGGTATATTGCCCGTTAAAGTGTTGTTTTAGGTATGTCGGCTAAATATAAATGTAAAACTTGATAATCAAGTAATTGACCCTACACGACAACACATCATTGTTCCTTTGTCCTTATCTCTTCCTTTAATTTCTTAATAACTTCTGAAGATAGTTGCAAAAAATCATCCTTTACAATTCTCATACATTCTTCTAGCTGCTGAACTTTTTCCTCTTGGTCAAGGATAAAGTTCATCACTAATCCATCGAATGCCTCCTGGTGTTAGGGGTGAACTTGGTGCGGTTTTTGACTACAACCGAACCGCAACCGCAGTTGCGGTTTCTATAAAAATAAAAACCGCACCGGACCATATTTTGCGGTTTCAGTTTTGCGGGTTTTTTGTGGTTTTTGTGGGTTTTATGGGTTTTGCAGGTTTTAACCGCATCGCACCATCACTTATGACTTATATAATTTATGTGGGTTTTTGCGGTTTTTGGTTTACAATGTTGGTTTTTTTGGTTATAACAACGCATATATTTAATGTAAACACACACATCACTTATATCTTATAAGAATATTAATGATAATGTGAAGTAGAAGCCTTATAACACACATAAAATAATCAATGTGTTGTTTTTCTATGTTAAATAATCAATGTGCAGTTAGGTACGGGTTTTATGGTGCGGTTTTACGGGTAAAACCGCAACCGCACCACATTTATGGTTTTTCTTTTTTCTTAAAATAGATCCATCGGTTTTTGTGGTGTGTTTTTTTGCAGTTTTTGAGGTTTTATGGTTTGCGGTGCAGTTTTTGCTCACCCTTACCTGGTGTAGTGGTTCAGGGGACAGATAGCCTGCTTCATTTCTCATTAGCTCACACAGGTTTTCACTTTTCTCAACTAGTGAAATTGCATCTTTCATTAGTGAATCGACTTGACATTCCTTATTTTCCAGTATTTGTTCCATGTTGGCGTTTTCATAGTTAAGGCTTCCTTTCTCCGAGAAGATTGGGTCATCCCACTCTTCCTCTTCATATTGAACTAATTCCTTAATAGAATTCCATGCCTCCTCCGTGCTCATCTTTCTTAGTCTTCCCTCAGCTGCATAATCTATATCTCCTTTTAGTGTATGATCAATGCGGTTGTAAAATATATATACTTGTAGCCAAAGATCAATTCCATGATGAGGGAATTTTTGAATTAAGTCCTTGGAACGAGTCCATGCTTCAGAAAGAGATTCACCATGATGTTGTGGGAACATCAGGATGCCATTTATAAGTTTGGTAGTTCTCCCCGATAGGAAAACTGAGCAAGGAAACCGGTAGTGAGATCCTCCCAAGTGGAGATGGATCCCGCGGTAGACTATCAAGCCAATTGCTAGATTGATCGCGAAGGGAAAATTGAAATAAAGGCAGTCGCGTCCTTTGCCTATTTTCAACACTAAGGTCAAGTGGGTCCACAAGTTTTAGAAAAATCCTTAAGGTGTTGATTTGGATCTTCGGAACGGAGTCCGTAGAATGCACATCTGTTTTGCACCAATCGGATGGTGTCGGATCATAGAGGCACCACATTGTTCCCTTCGGGGAGCTCAATGGTGTTTTGATAGCCTTCATGGCTTGGTCGGGAATAATCTCCTATAGTACAGGGTTAATTTTTGTCTCCCATGATAGTTAACGAAAAGAAAATTACAAAACAAAAGGAACGAAGAAAAGATAGACTACGAGAAAGTAACCTAAAAAGTAAAAGAAAGATCTCACTTGATAGGAATCTAGTAAATAGACCTAAGCTAGATAGAATCTAAAACCTAGACTATTCCCCGACAGCGGCACCAAAAACTTGATGTTGTGGGTTGCAACGCAGAAGTTTTACAACCCTTCTAGGCAGAGTACATAATCGTTGTAGTGTAGTATAGGCAAGACTTGGGGGGTTATTATCGTTCTCTAGGAGAATATTTTAGGTAGGTGAAGAATATTAGTAATCTTTAACAATAAGAACTAGTGAGAGAAAGTGGGAAGGAAGGAGGTATTTTAGTGAGAGAAAGTAAGAGAAAAGAAATGCATTACTATGTGAAAATACAACCAACCAACCACCTCTCCAAGGCATGGAGAGGTGTATTTATACCCTATTGGCCGGCCATGGATGGGCTTATCATGGGCTTTCCATGGCCTTTTCCTAGCTTTGGCCCAATTAGATTAAATACATTACATTTGACTGACTACGGGCATTGACTAACTATTATTGGAAGTAACCGATACTTTTCGTATTTCTAACAATCTCCCCCTAAGGGAGGTCACTCCAATTTACAAACACTTAATCCTAGCATACTATGGTTTTAACTTTAGTCTTGAGCTCGTAGTCTTTAACTTCAATCATTAACTTGTAAATTGATGTAGTGATTATTGACTTTAGGCTTGAGCTTGTTCCTTAGTTTCTCTTGAATGTGATCTTGCACACCTTGAACCAAGCATAATCTCGTTTCGCCATCTTATAAACTTTGCCATCTTGTGAACTTGTGACTTCTGGACTGGCATGCTCATACCTTTCTTGATTTGTTGACTTGAAAAGCTTTTAATGTTGCATTTTTCTTGAAATTATTTAACTTTAACACTTCGTCACTTCGAGAAAGACGTTCGGTATCAGAGTAGCGGAAGTCTTGAAACATGTACTTGAGCTTTCATGATGTCTTTATGTTTGTCTGTCGGGTAGGAGCATGTGGCTATGAATCTTGTGAGTCAGCTAGAATCAGGTACCTTCACCTCCATCTTTAAGTATCCCGCATTAAAACAGTTAGCAATAAAGCGGGGGGACAAATATGGCTTTGTCATTCGTCCGTGTTTGGTTGGAGCAACCTTCGAATCCGTGAGGATCGACCTGTGATCAGGTAGATTCAATTTAAGAAGAATCTCCTTGACAGGATTTCTAGCTGAAGTATAGAATCTTTCTAACACATTTGTATTAGATTCATCAAAATCAGCATGTTATTACCGGAACGTCTCAAAGCAGACAGCACGAGAAGAGTGAACCAGTGAGTTACTGTCTCACCGATTGAAATAGAAAAATCGATTTGAAAATCAATCGACGTGTCACTTGCTAAAGTGGTTTTGTGACACATCGAGAGTGTTATTCATTTCAAAAATTCATCATCAATCGTCAATTCATAACCTGGAACAAGTTTGATTCTTATAGAATCGCACCATCGTTTCTTTCTAGTTGTCACAAGTTTGATTCGTATAGAATTCCACAAGTCACCTACCATGAGCTTGTTTGATGTTGGCTCAAGCAGAATTTCCATCTTCATCGTTAATATTTAAGTATCACTCGGATGTTCTGGCAAAATCACAAGGATAATACGTAGGACTCTTTATATTTTCTCGTTATTCACATTGTGT
>BQNB010030883.1:0-54476 GCA_026074375.1 Tanacetum coccineum
CGTTCATTTATACATTAAACGAATAAACATAACTGAACTTAAGAACAAAGATAATTTATTCAAAATATGCATAATATTGTGTTTTATAAGTGTTATTTTTGTCTAACTAAACTATATTTATAAGTATATAATAAAAAATATGATATACGAACAAAAGTAAATAAATAAATATAACAAACAAACATAAACGAATGTTCATGAACATAAATGAACGGATCATATTTTTATTCACGTTCGTTCATTTAGCTAAACAAACTTAAAATTAAAATGTAATTGATGTCGAAAATTTATTCAAAAAAATGTGTGCGAGTCACATTGTCCCAAGCCTGGCGATTTCAACTAGTTATGTGTGTGAAACTGTGACATCTAAGCTTTTTCTTTTAAGTTTTACTAATTACTACTGTCTACTAGTATGTATATAATATATTATATAAATATATGAGTTAATTACATGTTTGGTCATTGTGGTTATGTCCAAATTGCATGTTTCGTCCTAAAACGTCAATAATTACATTGGACATCCTTGTGGTTGACCCAAATGTTGACCGGTCCTTTGACCTTTTTCCCACCCACTTTTTCGTTAAGTTCCCTTCGCCAGGGGCAATTTCGTCCGTTCACATTTTGTAATCACCTAACTTATAGAAACCTTGACTGTTTGACTCTTTTATTACACACTTTGTCCCTTGTTTTTCCCCTCCCTCTCACACATGCAACCCCTGAGCTTGTTTTTCATTGACTGATCATGGTGAAGCAAAATTTTGATTTGAATGTGCCTAAAGATAGCTCAAACACTGATGAAGCTGCACAAAATGGTAAGAACATAGTCCATTTGCGTGTTTACTTAAAATTTGTTCTTGCTTTTTAAAGTAGATACAATTGTTGTTAATGTTATGTGGTTAAAATTGCAGGTGGTACCCCTAAGTCAGTCACATTTGAAATTCACCATGGCGGGTGCTCTACACCAACACCTAGCAGGTCTTACGTTGGTGGACAGGTATCATCAGTTAATGTTGTTGACATTGGTGAGTTTTGTTTACATGACCTTAAAGATATGGTAGTTAAACTGGGTTATGGTGTAGCAGACTTAATGTACTACCATTTTTGAGACCAATATTAGGCTTAGATTATGGTTTGCACACTTTGAATGGTGATGCTGATGTGTTAGAGATGGCAAAGTATGTTAAGGATAATAAGATCATTTTGATTTATGTTGAACATGGAAGTAGTAATGTTGATTCAAGTATCTTTGTTACACCTAATAATGGAGTTGCAATAGCAGTTGATAATCACTTAAGAAATGATCCTATAGAAATTGATAGCAGTCCTGATGTGAATAGGAATTTAACACCTATGCGACATAGGAATTTGATAAAAAAAAGTGAGAACAGGTTAGCTCTAAGTCCTTAAGAATTGGTAAAGTAATGAAAAATCTGAGTAAAAACAACCTGCTAGTTCTGTGGAATGACCAATTGTAGTAGAGAGTGATGATGATCCTTTTGGAGATCTTGATGAGATACTAGGTGACTATGCAAACGCTGGGAAGCATATCACTAGATATGAGATCATCGAGAAGCATATGGTAGTTCATGTAGGTAATAGTTCTACAGTCGATGATGTGCTTGACTTGCAAATGCTATTTGAGATAGAATGGGTTGGTCCTATTGGAAAGTTCAAAGAAGTGGAGGTTGATGCAGATAATGAATCAGAAGAAGAGAGTGACACAGAAGGAAATTATACAAGTAGTAGTGATTCAGAGGATTTGGATTATGATCTAAAGCATGATCAAGTGTTTGATGATGATGAGCATATAGTTAAAGATGTTCATGTGAGTATGAATAATTTTAGTTTCACTACATACCCTAAACATGATTTAAGTATAGGTGATGTTGAGGTTCGAGAACATGATCTAGATGTCATTGATTATGACTCATTTGACAGTGACTTAGATGATGGAATTGATTCTCAAAGGAGGAATTTAACTTTGATTCTCAAAGGAGGAATTCAACTTAGGGGATTAAGAAGAATATGCAAGCAAAAAAACAAGGGTCCCAATAAGTATTACTTCTACTTAGGGCAGCAATTTGCTACTAAGGAAATTATGACAGAAAGACTTAGGAAACATTTAGTTAAAACTAGGAGGAAGCTAATAATGGTAAAAAAAATGATAAAGAAAGGGTGAGAGTTAGATGTGAAGGCACAATTCCAGCGTTGGTCCCTTATGTTTCTAGTGATACTGATATGGGCAAAAATGTATTTTCTCAAACAAAAGGTGGTCCAGTCATTAGAGAGAACAACATTAGTAGCAAGCAGAATATTTTGGGCAAAGACAAAACATACCAAGGGAAGGGTAAAAAGGTTAATAAACAAAATAAAGAAGATAATTACTCATGCCCTTGGATAATGCTTGTTGCATACACTAATGAAGGCAAATGGGAGGTAAGAACATTAATTGAAGATCACAACTGCATACAATCAAGAGAAATTAAAGCATGTACATCTAGGTTTCTTTTAGACCATATTATCAAATCACTTGCTACTAATCATGATCTTCCTATGAGTGCAGTTCAAGATCAAATACATAAACAATTTGATGTGGGGGTCTCAAAGATGAAAGCTTTTAGGGCAAAGAGAATTGCAACTGATAAAATGACAGGCAGTTTCAGGGAGCAGTATTCACTGCTTAGAGAATATGCCTAAGAATTGATTAATCAAAATCCAAGCATAATTGTTAGGATTGATGTATAGCAAGAACCAAATCCAGAGTCTCTTACAAGAACTTTTAACTTTTATAAGGGTGTATGTGTGTTTGGGAGCTCTAAAACAAGGTTTTAGAGCTTGTGGCAGAGAAATCGTAGGATTAGATGGATGCTTCATGTCAGGTTCTGACCAGGTCAAATACTAACAGTAGTTGGGGTTGATGCAAACATTGGGATTTATCCAGTAGCATATGCTTTAGTTGAAGCAGAAAGTAAGGCATCTTGGTGTTGGTTTTTGAACTTACTTGGAGAGGATCTTGGTATACAAGCCAACTTTAATTACACTTTCATTTCTGGTAGGTAAATAGTACACATTCTTTTGTATAATTTGTCATGTGTTTTATGTAAACTGAGAATAGGTACAATTTTAATCCCATCCTTAACCTTAACTATCCACATGGACTTATACAAGCCATTGCATCTGTGTTTCCAAGTGCTGAACACAGGTATTGTGTTAGGCATATTCATGAGAATATGAAGTCACAGTTTAAAGGAGGTGTGTACAAGGAGATGCTTTAGAATGCAACCAAAGCCACTTCTGTCGGTGAATTTAACAAAAAGATGGCCTAGCTAAAGTCATACAACTCTGATGCTTATGATTGGTTGATGAAGATTCCAGCTGAACAATGGAGCAGATCCTATTTTTCAAGTAATTAACTAACTCACACTAGACAAAAGCATATTAATAATTGGTTATATGCTTATATAGTGTGTGATTTATTTAACAAGCAGAGCCAAATGTGATTTACTCTTAAACAACATATGTGAGGTGTTCAATAGGTAGTTAGTTGATGGCAAAGACCAACCCATCATTATTTGTTTGGAATCTATTATAGAGTACTTGATGAAGAGGATTGTAGTAGTTCAGAAAGTGATAACTAAGACTGTTAGACCACTTACTCCTTCTGTGACATCCCTCTTTGATGCTATAAAAAAAAGACTACTTAGTACATTGTTTAATGAAATGGAGGTTATTTATATCAAGTAATTGGGCCTTACATGGATTAGTGTGTTGTTAACATGGATAGAAGGGTATGTTCACTGGAATACCATGTAAACATGTTGTGGCTGCAATATACAACATGTTTGAGAATTCAATAGGAGTTTGTATACCTGAACATTGGGTTCATGCTGCTTACAGACTTGAAACATGGGCACATGTATACTCATTCAAGGTCAACCCATGTAATAGAAGGGAGTTGTTGCAAGTAGTTGAGTCTACAACAGTCATAATACCACCTAATTACAAACCCTAAGTTGGTAGGCCACCAAAGAAGAGGAAGAAGTCACATGATGAGATTGCAAGGTGAAAGTTGTTCATCAAGCAAGCTTTCTAGGGAAGGCAGTCAATATCAAGTGTACGAAATGTGGAAAAATTTTTTATATGGGTTCATACACAAGAAAGGCAGTAGGGGTCAAGGTGTGCAAGTCAATGCTGGTGGTTCTAGTCAAGCTGTGTGCAAGACAAGCCGATGTTCAAGGAATGTCTCTTGGTCAAGCGGTGCAAGACAAGCTGATGGTGCAAGGAATTGTCTTTGGTCAAGCTGCTGGTGCAAGGAATGCCTCAAGTTAAGCTGGTGGTTCTAGTCAACCCAGTGCAGTACAAAGCACAACAACTGGTGCAAGGAATGCCTCAAGTCAAACTGTTGGTGCTAGTCAACCTAGTGCAACACCAACCACAGCAAGCCAATGACCAACTCAACATAGTGCATAACCTAGTCAAGGTTTTCAGGTACCAAGACCAGCTCCAAGTTCTGGACCACAAAGATTGACCAAGAAAATTGCCAGCAGACACGACCTAAGAATATTGTCATCTTAGTTCAGTTATTATGCAGTGGATCTTTGAACAATATAAATTATGTTAATTTTCATGCAATTTGGATTATAAGTATTAACTCTAGTTGTCATGTAATAACATGTATTTTGCATTAGAAGTATTAACTCTATGTTTGGTTAATCATGTTATGTTTGCTGAGTTTGACATTCTAAAGTCAACTCTCATGTAGTGTACATTTTGGTCATTTTTCTTAGTTTGACTAGCTCATTGGTTTTGGTCATATTGCTATGTTTGACCTTCTAAAGTCAAGTGACATTTATAGTATGTTTTGTTAAACATTTAGAGTATACATTGTGTTGCTAATGTTACTGAGTTTGACCTTCTAAAGTCAAACATGGTTGCTTTATACAACAAATACAACAAAACAATGTATATAAGAGAGACCAATTTCCATTACTGCAATACCAAAACAATTGGTTCTTACATAAACACCATAGACAACATCATCTTAGATCATATAGATAAAACTACACCATCAAACTACAACTTCCCATCAAACTACACCAAAAGAGAACCAATAAACAACCACTAGACCTAAGATAAAAGTAGGAAAAAAGCAAATGCCAACCAACTGAAAATCAATTACATCTTCAAGTTCCGGTTTGCTTGCACAAGCACCATCATATCATCTTCCATCCTGATAAGAATCGTTTAGCCCATCTAGGATTAGTTTTACGAATAACATTAACACGCAGCGGAATAATAAGAACAATAATGCTATTCAACAAGGTTTTACTACTAAACATTCAAGCCTCCATTAATTTGATCAGAATAAATGGTTACAAACTGTAACAAGGATCCATAATCCTTGAGGCTACACTAACTATCTAATAAACTAACTACTAACTATTAGACTCTCATTGGGAGAGATCTAACTATGATGGATTATTAAACTACATACCTTAGACCTCCTTTTATAGTATAAGGAGTCAAGGTTTACATGGAAACTAATAATGATAATAATGATAAAATTAATTATCTTTGACCAATTAATTATCTTTGACCAATTCATTATCTTTGACCAAGTCTTTCAATTCTTGTCTTTTGTAGTATTCTTTGACTACAACTTTGGTCCTTTATGTTTCCATTTTGTTTCATTCGTGTTTTGTCTTATCAACTCAAAATATAATTCCCAGCAGGGGAAAATCTGTTTGCAAGATCAGAAGTATCATATGGGATCTCATACAAACAGGGCTTTTCAGATTGAGCTTTCTTGAGGTACCTTGGATTGGCAAAGGTTGGTCTACCATTATAGGTCGAGCATTTGGGTGCTAACATATGAATGGTCTGAATTGACTGATTACGAGTATAAACAATTTCATTCAAAAACTTTAATTGTTTGTCCATTTCAATCATCTTGTCAATATCTTTCTCTTCCTTAACCTTTAAATCCGAAATGACCTTACTTTTCTCTTTGAGTTGACCTTCAAATTGTGACTTTGTTAAAAGACTCCTTTTTACTAACTCATCGTGTTTTTGATTGACAACTGAAATTTCATAGGCTTTAGTTTTTAAACCTTCTTTTATGTCAATGTCTTTACGAGCTAATAGTCCTAGAGTTTCATTTAACTTTGTTTGAAGAATGTCATAATCAATCGTCCGGTCATTAAAGGCTATGTACTTCTCAAGCTCATTCTGTTTGTTCTGAAGTGCAATAAGACAACTATCCCGACAACTAGTAGCCTCCCCCAGAGCCCTACTAGTCTCATCAAGGTTAGTTTTGCACTCCTCTAGTTCTTGAGTCAATGATGCGTTTGCTTTCTTTAATTGCTTTAAAATCGTTTTGTTTTCCTCAGTATCAAGAGTTAAATTTGCAATTAAATTAGCAAGCGCAGCACGCTCATCAGCACATTCTGCAGTATTATTCTCAGAATGTTGTCTTTCATTGGCAAACACATTATTTTCATCATTGTTTTGTACCTGTTCCAATGGCTGTTCAGTTGAACTGGATTCTTCTGGTAAGACCTCCTGAATCTTTGCCATGAAACTGTAATGTGCTTCCAATTCCTGTTCATCAATCTCTTCATCCGTGTCCGCTAGCCAATCAGCTTGCTCAGCTTGCAGTGGAACACCTTGTTCAGCTTGTTTGCACATCATCATCTTTTCCTTGTGATACGAGTAGTCTTTAACACGCTTTGGCTTCCTGCATTCCTTTGCATAGTGGCCAAATCCCTTGCAGTTAAAGCACTGTATCCCTGTTTGTTGCACTACCGGACTGCCTACAGTTTCCCTAGTCCCAGCAACTGTCATTGTCCTTTGATTCCCAAACTGCCCTGACTGATTGTCGTTGTTATACCTTGGTGTGGTATCTTCAGTCTTGTTCCTGGAGTTTGAAGAAGTTCGAAGGTTGTTGTTGGTAGGTTTGTAGAGCCTTTTGAAATACTTTGCAAGGAGTGCCAAATTCTTTTGCATGTCCTTATCCCTCTGAGCTTGTTCAGGATCACTGTCTTCTTCAGATACTGACTCAGATTGAGGTGTAACTGGTTTGGCGATCTCTTTGCCTTTATGTCTGGTAGATGCACTAGGTCTTGTAGAAGATGATGTTGCATTAGATCTTTGAGGTTTTGGTGCTTGATAGTAATTATCTGAATATGGTTGAGCAGCCGCAAGAAGTGCTAATGGATTTGCACTTTTGGCTATTCTCTCAGCACGGATATCATTAACTTCATTTTGATACTGCTTCAGAATGTCAAAAAGTGTGTGATATGAGATGGTGTCTATTTCTTTTGATTGCTTGACCACCGTCACAAATCTTGACCATTTTGGTTGAAGTTGTTGAAGAAATTGAACATTCACTTGCATTGTAGTAACTTGCAAGTTGTTCCTTGTCAACTCATTCATCAGTTTATAAAACCGTGAGTAATACGACTCCATTGACTCTCCATCACGAGAAGTAAACTTCCCAAATTCCCAGAACAGATTGGTCTTTACATCTTGTACGTTCAATGATTCACCCTGTTGTAGCCTTTCAATGGCTATCCACATCTCATTCGCTGTTTTACAAGCATCAACAGTGGAATAGATATCATCTCCAATACCAGTTAAAAGCAAGAAAATTGCTTCTTTTTCAGACAGAAAGTGTTCTTTGTTCTCTGGAGTCATGTTCAATACTGTTTCAATTGTTGTATGTTGTTGTATTGCAGGATTACCTTCCGTTGCAGCAACAGCTTGAACTAGTACAGTAGATGGCACGTAGGGACCAGATAGTATGCTTTTTCTCAGTCCCTCACCATTTGGTTTCGTGTCAATGTATCGTAGAAAACATGATCTCCATTGTGAATATCTTCCTGGTCCAAGCATTGGTGGACGATCTTTTGAACCAGCTTCCATGATATTATTATGCATTTGACTATCTGTTGAGGATGTATTGACTGGAGTAGACATGATAAATGAATGGATATTAACTATGAAGTGTGAAATTTGTTGGATCTTAAGTGGATATCATGTCATTGATGTTGTTGTGGTTATGTATGCAATTCACGTTCACGGGATTTTACTCGTCTATGATTAAAACCGATAACTGATTAACGGGATTTTACAGAATCACTAGAAAAACCGTGAATGAATGATTGGTTGTTATTGACGTTTGTTTGGTGTACGATTAATGCAGTTTAAGTCCTTGATGGTTTTGGATTTGGTTTATGGTTTGATGATTTGTTTGGAATTCGGCGCAGTTGGATAATGAAAAAAAATAAATTTTACCTTATTACCAAAATCTAAATTTCGTGTAAAAATAAGCTAAAAAGGCTGTCGTCTGGATACTCTTTTTTTTTTAATCAAACCGCTGCGTTAGGTGTTGAGCAAACCGCCCGTTGAAACTGAGTAACTCGCCGACAATAAAATAAAGCAAACCGCTGCCAGTTGGTAACTCGCCTCCTAGACTATTACTAACTCGTCGTCCTATATTTTATTCAAACCGCCTTCAAGTTGTACAACTCGCTGCCAACCTTTCTAATCAAACCGCCTTCTCAGACAAGTCGCTGCGGGGTTTTAATAAGCAAACCGCCGTGTGTATTTAATTTGGGCAGAATACCGTTTGATTTTATCTCAATATAATAAGCAACTCGCCTTGGAACCTGTCAACTCGCCACAATACAATGCAAACCGCCACCTGGTTTCAACAACTCGCCGTGTAATATTTTATTAATATAAAACATAACTCGCCACTGTGGTCAACAAACCGCCTATGACTATTTCCTTAAATCGTGGATCTTGTCCCCTAGCTAGGCAAACCACCGTGAATAACAAATAATTAAATAAGCAACCCTCCACGATGAACACAAGGTCGAATTTGACAAAATCACTCAAATAAGCTTTTCTATCCACGAATCAAAGCTCTAACATGCAATACTAAGGAGATATACCAAGATTAAACATCCTTAACTCGTATTTCTTTGAGAATCGTCCAAAATTAGGCAACTCTCCACGAAGAACACCAAATAAATTCGAATCTTTTAAGCTAGATTTCGAACTTGAGGCTTATGAATCTCTTGTAGGAGCAATAATACTTCTTCATTAGCATTTATAGCATGAATAACCACAAGATTAACCAACAAAGTAAGCCCAAATATTCTTTTTGAGCCGTGGGCTTTTCTAAGCAAAATAAGCCATGAAATTTGGTAATCAAACATAAATCCACCCTTTGCTCTGATGCCAATTGTAGGATCCCAATTAACACTTCACTTCATATATCATACACGAATCAGAACTAGAAAAGAGAAGAGAGGTGAGTTGTTTTGTAGAGAGAGAAAGAAGAGAGAGAGAGATGAGAGAAAATAGGAAAGTGGAATTATTTTTTTTAACAACTAACTTTTCCAAAGAGGAAAAGTTACTTATATACCCCGACACATTAAGTGACGTTCGGGATATTTGACTAGGACCCTAGCTCAGGTTTTGCTTGGGATTAAACCTGAAACATATACAATATTAGATTAACTATCGAGCTCGATTCTCGATGCTTTCCTATTATAACGTTAACTAATTAAATGACCGAGACTCGTACACGTAATGAACGAACTTCCTGTTCGGCTCAATATTTTGAGGCTAACAGTTTGACACCCTACTTACCACGAAACTACTACCGATCGGGTACACTGCTAGTTAAAGTGTTGTTTTTGGTTTAGTCGGTAAAATATAAATTTAAAACTTGAATCAATAAAATATACACCACACAACAACACATCAAGTTTTTGGCGCCATTGCCGAGGAGTGAAAATTAATCTTGATTTTTATTTGATATTTTGGTTTTTAACATTAGGATAGATCTAACCATTAGGATTAGTGTAATTTAGATTAGTATATTATTCTGCATATTTAATTGTTCGTTTTAATCGTTTTCGTATTCTGTTAAGTACGATACGGCGTATCTAGGTCCTTTAGATACGGCGTATCCTGTCTGATCGATTATACGACGTATTCTCCTCTTTGAATACGGCGTATATATTATTTTTACAAAACCATTTTTCTAGAATAGCTTTACTTTGCATCATGTCTTACTTTTCAGGAACAGAATCTAGACTCCGTCCATATCATTTTAACTACCTTGAAAGAAGCCTGACAATGGAAGAGATGTTAAACAAGTTCGTTGACGAAGGAAAACGAGAATACGAGGAAATGAGGGCATTCATTTATGACTTCCAAACAAACAACGAGCTCTTGTTTAAAGAAAGGAATAATTCACTAATTTCGCTTAGATTTGGGGTACAAGAGTTATTGAATGTAATTAATAACGTTCTGATGATAGATTACGATGTTAAGGGAGTAACTACTAGAGGTGGAAAGACTATGACTCAAGATGTTCATGATAACAACACCAATGTGCTACCAAAAGAATTCCTCACTAATGATCAACTGAATTCCTCACTAATGATTAACCGAATTCCTCACCTGTAGTAGTTAAACTCGAAAAACCAATTAGATCAAACGAATTCCTCACTAATGATCAACCTCGGATAACTTGCGAACTTGTTGTTCAACCATCAAATGAAGTACAACCACCACTAGCCCCTTTCCCTAGAAGATTGCGAAAAGAAAAAGATGAGGCTCAATAGAAGAAGTTTTTAGAAAATCTAAAGTAAATTCACATCAATTTGCCTTTCATCGAAGCATTAGCTCAAATGCCGAAGTATGCTAAATTTCTAAAAGGTTTGTTAACTAACAAATCCAGACTGAAAGAACCTTGCAAAATCATTATGAACGAAAGATGATCTGCCGTATTATTAAACAAGCTTCCATCAAAGGAGAAAGACCTAGGGAGTTTTACTATTCCCTGTGACATTGGCCAATTACATATTGATAATGCATTAGCAGATCTTGGAGCTAGTATAAGCTTAATGCCATACAAGATGTACAAGAAACTTGGTTGTCATCCTATATATGCCCAAAGACTCAAGAGTTCCTATAATTCTAAGAAGACCATTCATGGCAACCGCTCGAGCTATGATTGACGTATCCAATAAGAAGATAACACTAAGAGTGGGGGATGATGAAGTAATCATTGACGTAGACAAATAAATTAAAAGACCAACAACTGAAGACGATGAATGTTATGGGATTGATGATTTAGACGAGACGATTAACAAAGAAGCTCAAGAATTATTGGCAAATGAAGAACCTGACTCGTTTTTATCAAGGGGACTAGAAAAATCAATTAATCAATCAGACCTAGAATGCTGTAAACCCACCAGTAGCAATGAAAAGAATAGGCTGATTCAGAAAACTCAATACGGCATATCGACTCTGCCAATACGCCGTATCCAGTTACGTAGGCAACTACAAATGGCGATGATGTTAAAAGCGAACACCTTTATTCAGCCAGTGCTAACGAGATTGATGAGAAGAAACCAGAGCTAAAGAATTTACCTCAACACTTAGAATATGCATACCTTTATGGAGACAAATCCTTTCCCATTATTATCTCATCGAAATTGTTCGAAAGAGAGAAAATTTCACTTCTACAAGTATTGGAAAGACGAAAAAGGGCAATTGCTTGGAAAATGTCGGATATCAAGGGAACCAGTCCGTTATACTGTACACACAAGATTTTAATGGAAGATGACTACAAGCTGGTCATCCAACCTCAAAGGCGTCTAAATCCAAAGGTCCAAGACTTTATGAAAAATGAAATTGTGAAACTACTTAATTTCGGGCTAATTTATCCAATTTCAGACAGTTCATGGGTTAGCCCTATTCACGTTGTGCTCAAAAAGGGAGGGATGACTGTAGTTTTGAATGATAATAATGAATTAATCCCTTCCCGAACAATTACTAGATGGAGGGTGTGCATTGATTACCATAAACTTAATGATGCAACTCGAAAAGACCATTTTCCCCTTCCTTTTATTGACCAAATGTTAGAACGTTTATGTGGGAATGAATACTAATATTTTCTTGATAGATTTTTAGGATTTTTCCAAATACTAATCGCTCCAGAGGATCAAGAAAAGACTACCTTCACTTGTCCTTATGGGACTTTAGCTTACCGATGAATGTCGTTTGGATTATGTAATGCTCCTGCCACTTTTCAAAGATGCATGACAGAAATCTTCCACGACATGGTGGAAGACTTTATGGAAGTTTTCATGGATGATTTCTCGGTGTGTGGTAACTCTTTTGATTATTGTCTAGCTAACTTAGATATAATGCTTGCTAGATGTGAAGAATTGGGAAAAATGCCATTTTATGGTAAAATAAGGGATAGTTTTAGGACATAAAATCTCTGGAGTGGGAATTGAAGTTGATAGAGCAAAAATCGATGTGATAGCTAAATTACCATACCCAACTAACATAAAGGGAGTTAGAAGTTTTTTGGGGCATGCTGGTTTTTACCGAAGGTTCATAAAAGACTTCTCCATGATCTCTAAACCAATGACCCAACTTTTGATGAAAGATGCAAAGTTTGATTTTTCTAATGATTAGAAAAAGGCATTTAACATTTTGAAAGAAAAACTGACCACCGCGCCTATCATAATATCTCCCGATTGGAACATCCCCTTCGAATTAATATGTGACGCTAGTGATTTCGCTGTTGGAGCTATTTTGGGGCAACAAATTGATGGAAAATTCAAGCCGATTTATTATGCCAGAAAAACTTTGAATAATGCCCAAGAACATTATACCACCACCGAAAAAGAACTTATCGCAGTTGTTTTCTCTTTTGATAAGTTTTGTCAATATCTTGTCTTATCAAAAACTGTAGTCTACACTGATCATTCTGCCTTGAAGTATTTGTTCAGCAAAGAGGACGCGAAACCAAGGCTCATTAGGTGGGTTCTACTTCTCCAAGGATTTGACATTGAGATTAGAGATAAAAAGGGGCAGAGAATTTTGCTGCAGATCATTTGTCAAGACTTGAGAACCTAGATTTGGGGACCACACAGAAGAAGAAATAACTGATGAATTTCCTGACGAGCATCTTATGATATTGAAAGCCGAACTCAATAACGATGAACCATGGTATGTTGATTATGTTAACTATATTGTTGAAAAGATTGTTCCCCCAAATTGGACACCTGAAAAAAGAAGAAGATTTTTCTCTCAAGTTAAGAATTATTTTTGGGACGAACCGTATGCATTCAAGTTGTGCTTGGACAATGTAATAAGGAGATGTGTTGATGGAAACGAAATCCTTGAAATCTTGGGGCATTGTCATTCTGGACCAACCGGGGGACATCATAGTGTGTCGATTACTGGAAGAAAAGTCTATGAATCTGGATTCTATTGGCCTAGCATCTTTAAAGATGCTAAAGATTATGTGATGAGGTGCGATGCATGTCAAAGATCAGGAAACATATCATCAAGAAGTGAGATGCCACAAAACAACATTCAGGTAGGTGACGTATTTGACATATGAGGATTAGACTTTATGGGGCCCTTTCCAAATTCGAAGGGAAATAAATATATATTAGTAGCAGTATATTACGTCTCAAAATGGGTGGAAGCTCAAGCTCTTCCTACAAACGATGCTCGCGTTGTAATTAGGTTTTTGAGGAGGCTATTCGCAAGATTCAGAGTTCCTAAAGCTTTGATTAGTGATCGGGAGACGCATTTTTGTAACTCTCAGTTAGCAAAAGCCTTGCAAAAATATGGAGTGACTCATAAGTTATCTACTGCATATCATCCTTAAACTAACGGACAGACTGAAGTGACCAATGGAGCTATAAAACGTATTCTGGAGAGATAGGTTGGGTATAACCCAAACAATTGGTCAGAAAAGCTTGACGACGCATTATGGGCATTCAGAACTGCCTACAAGACACCCACTGGATGTACCCCTTTCAGATTGGTTTATGGAAAAGCTTGTCACCTACATGTGGAGATCGAACATAAAGCATATTGGGCATTAAAACAATGAAATATGGATCTCACAGCTGTTGTAAAAAACCGTTTCATGGAACTTAATGAATTAATGGAGCTAAGAGATGAAGCATATGAAAACACCTAAATCTATAAAGAACGAACTAAAAGAAGGCATGACTCTAGGCTTCAAGGGGATAAAGATTTCAAAGTAGGAGATAAAGTATTATTATTTAACTCTAGGTTTAAGATGCATCCAGGAAAGCTTAAATCAAAGTGGTACGGCCCGAATGTGGTGCAAATTGTACACCCGTTTGGAACCTTGGAAATTATCGATAAAAACAGAATCGGTTTTAAAGTCAATAGACAAAGGTTGAAAAAGTATCACAATGGATAGAATAATAAGGAAGAGAAAGAAGTGGTTAAATTGGATGATAATACAACGTGAGAAGGAAGCTGAAGAAAAGTCTAACTTAAAGACTTCGCTGTAAACAAAAGTGCTTCCCGGGAGACAACCCGGATTGTTATTTAATTTTGTTATCGAGTCTGTCTTCCCAAACACCAATACAGCATATCCGCTCCACACCATACAGCGTATTGATTGTCTGGACGTTATCAGTCTTTATTTTTATTTCACTTTAAAAAAAACATTATTGTCAGATTTTGAGTACGGCGTATTCACTAAACTGATACGCCGTATCTACCAGACTGACCATTATTTTGTTTAGTTTAGTTTAAATTAACCGTAGGTACCAAGATAGGAATGCACATATTTTTCTTATATTCTATACAGTACCTCTTGAAAGAAATATCGATGAAGTTGGTAGAATGCATATTTTCTAGAATTCTATATGTGTGATGTTCGTGCTAGGATTCAGACGCTTTTTCAGCACACAATCTTGCTCGTAAACGCAACTTGGAGAATCTACCGAGCAAATATCAGGGGAGTTTCTCATTCTAATTCTTTTTAAACTCCCGTATTTAATGTTTTACATATACAACGAGGATGTTTTATAATTCAAGTGGGGGGATGGAATTAGAATGTTTACTTGTCTTATTTTTCACACTAAAATGCTTAAATTATGCTCAAATTTAAAAAAATCAAGCATACTTTTTGTGAAATTACATGTTACATAACCCGCACACAACAACCCTTGTTAGATATTGTGAGGATTTAGCCTTTCTGTTTCCAAATGTTTACCTAAATTCCACAAAATACGAGTATGTCGGTGATGTTGTAGACTTTAGAACTTGGCTTGGTATATCACTCAAGACAACAATAATGAGTATTATGGATTTAATTGGAGTAACTTGTTTAAATTGGTAAATCTTAGGATTACACCCAAATCGCCTTTACATGTTGCTTATTAACTAAGTACACCAGTTAGTTAACCTCCTGTTTAAACCCTTTTCCACTCTCATCTTTAGAGTGATGCCCGTAGAGCCAATCCTTTAGGAATTTACACCAACTATTTGTTTCATTACACCCTTACACCTTAACCTACCCTTTTATATTAAGTTTAATTTACAATTGCTAGTTGCTTAAAGTGTAAAGTTTGTATTTCTTGAGTCTTGTGTCATTTTCTATCTTTGGTGCGGTCGGAAATTTGCACATTGCAAATAGGAATGTATATTAGTAGTCAAAACTCATGTGATTTTACTGCCGTCACAATTATTGGTAAATCTGAAGAACGAGGGAACTAACAAAGAAATTATCCAGAATTATTATAATCGTGAAAATGGTGAAACTACACCGAGATTTGAAGCATAGTTTGAAAAAAAAGTAAGTTTGAAGATAATCGTTTCGCAACTACCGAATGAATTATTACCTTGTAGAGTATGTAAAGTTTCGGGACGATTGGGAAATTGACCGTTACGGGAACGCCAACTTAGGTTGTTGTTTTTGATCGATGATCAAGACGTTGTAAATAGTTGTGTCTTTATCATGGTAACAGTCGGGAAAAAAGTGTCTAGCAACTTGTATATTAAGTCTTAATCTATTTTTTTCTTTATTTTTATTTAACAACAATTTACTTCCCTCTCGCCTAATGATTAGCCGTTAGTTTTACGCGAATGAGGACTTGTTCGAGCGTGCATGTCTATTCTGTCGTTACAGCCATGTATGCATGTCTTAGCTGCCTCGTTGGTTTATAACTTTTAGTGAAAGTTAGAAGGTTCCAACCCTATATCATTCTTCATCCTAACCGTTGGTTAAATTCGAATGGGGATGTGATCGAACACACATGTCTATTCCGTCGTTATGGCCATGTATGTGTGTTTTAGCTGCCTTGTTAGAGTGGTACTTCTGGTGAAACATTGTAGAATAATCAATTAAGACGCTTTTCCAGCACACAATCTTGCTCATAAACGTAACTTGGAGAATCTACCGAGCAAATATCATGGGAGTTTCTCATTCTAATTCTTTTTAAATTCCCGTATTTAATATTTTATATATACAACGAGGACGTTGTATAATTCAAGTAGGTAATGGAATTAGAATATTTACTTGTCCTATTTTTCACACTAAAATGCTTAAATTATGCTCAAATTTAAATTTTTTCAAGCATAATTTTGTGAAAATTACATGTTACATAACCCGCACACAAAAACCCTTATTAGATATTGTGAGGATTTAGCCTTTCCGTTTCTAAATGTTTACCCAAATTTCACAAAATATGAGTGTGCCGGAGATGTAGTAGAATTAGAATTGGCCTTGGAATATCATCGACACCGCCATAAAATGATAAGTACTTAGATTTCAATGGAAGTACTTGTTAATTGGTAAATTTTAGGATTATACCAAATCGCCTTTACATGTTGCTGATTAACAAACTAACCGGTAGTTAACTCTTGTTTAATAAACCCTTTTTCCACTCTCCATCTTTAGGTTGAAGATCCATTAGATCCCCGTACAGAGGCCTATCTTTTGGATTACACCAACTATTTATTTTGTTTTCACCCTTTACCACCCTTACTTCCCTTGTTAATAAGATTAAAGTTTTAAATTTATAGTTGCTAGTTGTTAAAGTGTAAAGTTTGTATTTCCTGAAGTCTTGTGTCATTTTTCTATGTTGGTGGGTTGGAAATTTGCACATTACAAATGGGAATGTATATTAGTAGTCAAAACTCATGTGATTTTACTGCTGTCACAATTAATAGTGAAACCAAAGAACGAAGAACTACCGAAGGAAGTATCCAAAATTATTATGATTGTGAAGATGGTGAAACTACAACGAGATTTGAAGTATAGTTAGCAAAAAAAAAATCGAAAAAAAAATGTGGGAAAAATACAAAAAGAAAGAGAAAGAAAGTTTGAATATAATCGTTTCACAACTACCAAAGGAACTACACGAAAGATCGATTATTTGTTGATACGCAACAAAAATCAACAATGTAAAGTATTATACAAAGTGGAAGATATCACCACTTGCCTTGTAAAGTATGTAAAGTTTTTGGATGATTGGGTAAAGTTGACGTTACAGGAACACCAACTTAGGTTGTTGTTTTTTATCGCATGATCAAGACGTTGTTAATTTGTTGTGTATTTATCATGGTAATGGTCGGGGGAAAAATGTGTCTAGCAACTTGTACTTTAAGTCTTAATCTATTTGTTTCTTGATTTTATTTAACAACAATTTACTTCCCTCTCACTAATGATTTGCCATTGGTTTGTCGCAAATGAGGGTCTTGTATCGAGCGTATGCTTTCTATTCTGTCATAACGGCATGTTATGCATGTCTTGAGCTGACTCATTTGTTACGGGACTTTTGGTGAAAGTTAGAAGCGTTCCTTCCTTAATTATCATTACTTCATCCTAAAACCGCTTGGTTAAATTTGATTGTGGATTGTTGATGATTCGAACACACATGTCTTTTCAGCGTTACGGCCAATGTTTGTGTTGTTCAGCTGCCTTATTAGAATGGTAACTTCTAGTGAAAAAGATTGAAGAATGATCAAACCATAAGTCTTTCCATAGAAAAACCCATATTTACCTTTATAAACTTGTTACTCCTTAGCTTTAGTGGTGGAGATGTGTATTGTAACACCCCCATATTGGGTCGCAGCGGAATAAGGGTCCGGGGCGTGTTACTTCAAGATCAATAGCACAAGATATATAAGAACGACACAAAAAGTCGTTTAAAAACATACATTTGATTTAATTGAAAGACTTAATACAAAAGCATATAACTTTACTTGTTCATTGTTGAATATTACAAAAGTTGACATTACATTTCCCCAAATATAATGCACCTAAATTCTTTAAGCGTTCAATCCAGAATATAACCCAATTGCATCCTTTGCATCCTCATGGCTTATTGATTCATGCAAACATTGCTTAAGAAAACGTCCAACAATAAGTTGTTGGTGAATTCATAGGTTTGATAAATCATAATTATGCTGGACGCAAGGACTTTTTAGTGATAATGCAACACATGAAGTTCTCAACAAAAATAGATTACATTTACACTAAGCTCATGGACATGAAGCTCGTCCGATCTTTCTTGCAATTAAACTATATATTGCAATTTCTGCCCGATTAGATGTTCAACCCGAAAACATCTTAAATTCGACATGCTATAACGTTCGTTCTTGGTGATAGCAAGTCACCCGAACGGGGAGGTCGTTTCCCGAATAGATCTATTAAATAACATTCGCGCTCACATAATGTAATTCCCAACTACATCTATGCAATTGACAGTTCATGATAAAGGGGCTCAACTTGGGTTATCGCTACTTAGGCAACATGTAATCAATACTTGCGTCCAATTTATAAAATAAAGCATGTTTTCACCCCATAATTATAAATCATTGAAATCGTAAAAATGTGGGGCTATGAACTCACCTTGAGTTCAGATAATCCAAATATCGCAGATAAAGCGTCACGTAAAAGATCGAATGCAACCTAAATTATCATAGGTCGTATAAGTACCAAGTACTTGAATCTAATCTTATAGTTGTTACCTCGTACTATCGTTCGGGCTATCATAATTAAAGAGGTCATGACATGACGTTCGAGGAGTTAGGACACTTTAAATCGTAAATCCAACAACTCGTCGAAACGCCATCCGAAGAGGCCTCATTATGAAACTCCCTAGTAATATAGTACTTTGATAACCACATAATATTCTATATAGATCAATCACCAACTAATGGTTTTGGTAAAAAAATTGTAGTTTAAATAAGTTTAAAACGTTTTATAATTTCCGTTTTTTAGTAAATACTGGGTAACTTTACGCGGGTTTTTTGTAACCGATTCTGGTTTCTTATGTCAATCTTTTTCGTATCAAGACGAGTTATCATAAATTGAACAATTTTTGAATTTGGACTACTGTGTGAACAGTAACTTTTACTGTTCAATCAGACGTGAGTTTTATAAATATCGTTATTCGTCGTCGTAAAACCCCGGTAAAATGTCGTAATTTTTTATTCGTTGTAGCTCCGTTATTTAAACGATTCTTTCGAGGACGTTCTACGTATATTGAATGTTCTATATTTTATGAGGTTTACAAAAAATATAAACTTTCTGTCATGAATTGGTGCTTTTTTAATAATAGTTTTATATAAGTATTAATTGCTCGTATAATCGCGAAATTCATAACTCGTCTCGTTATTAATATTGAAAATTTACGATTATGATCATTTTGGTTCCTAAAAATATGTTATTATTTGGTTTAATAATATCAATACTTGCTGTTTAAATTTTCTATTAAAAAAATGTTTTATAAAAATTCATTTACGACTTCGTTTATTAAAGTATAACTAGTGTTTTAACTTAACTTTTTCGTTTTTAATCCGTTTAACAAGGTTTCTTACTTTTTCGGGGAATCGTAGTGAATTTGTATTATCTTATAAAAACATAAAAATGGTTGTTAAAATTTCGAATTTTGGACAGAAATGTTTGCTTAAGCTTGTTGAAACCATTTTTTAACTTTTTTTCTTTTTACTTTATTACTTTTGTATTTTACCACACAAGTCTCATATATCATTTTTTATTATTAAATCTACTTTTATTTAAATGTCATTGTCATAGTAGTCCTCATGTGTACATGTGACCAAGGTTACAAATCCATGAAATTACTTAATATCATTAACTTTACTTTATGATATCTCTATTTTACAGTTTTATCCCATAATCATATTTAGCCATCTAACCTAAGAGGAGTTGTAATAACTTGAGTGACCCCACTTTAACATTGATATCATTGATATCATAAGATATTAAAAGTGGTACATTATGATGAAAATAAATAAAAACTTCTTTTTACATGGTTAATAATCCTAAATGGTGATTTAAGCTATAAAAGAATTAACATAGGATTATAATTGAAAATTGCAAGTACATAAGAGTTAAGTAGACCTTTTGAGGTTATGATGATGTCGAGAAACAATTGGCTAAAACCCGGTGTTTAGATCTAGAAAACAAAGATTGCACTTAAGGAAACCATAATTCTTGTTTTCTTGATAATACTTGAAAAAAGGTTAGCCATAATGCCTTGGGATCTCCTTAGATACCTTAGAATAGATGTGTATAGGTGTGTATGGGGTTGTATAAAATTTGATATGGGTTAGGTAGGAGTGCTTGCCCCAATGCGTAGCTTTTATGGAGTTGGGGAGAGTAATATTGTGAAAATTTTATAGTGTTATTGTCATGTAAGATTAGCTAGTTTTACTGTATGTTTATAATACTTTCAAGGGTCAAAAGTCATGCAATGTATTCCAAAGGAAATGGTTGGTTCAAAGGCATGGTCATGGTTATGGTTAGTAGTCATTAGCACTGGCTGGTATGGTCCTGATTGTTGTCATAATGAAGCATGGCACTGTTTTTGACCTACTTGAGCCTTATATTATTTTTCATGTACAATATTTGCATATGTTGCATGATTTTCGGTGGTTTTTTTTGAGAACAAGATATACTGAATATTTTTGTAACTTTTATGTATTGGGTATAAAAGTGGGTATTTGTTGAAGCATAGGAAAGTTTTTGGGGTTCCAGGAGTGCTTAAACGCAATTTATCGCGAAACGTATACACTTTACGTATCCGATAAAAATAAAATGAACAAAGTTAATAATTATTCTCAAAATAATTATATAACTCTAGCTTGCATGTAAACATTTAATTGTTTGATGCTCCGATTACATTGAAACGACTAATTTTTGGCTCACGCGATTTAATCTCTATTTCATGAAACTAAAAGCAAACGCCGTTACTACACTAATTAATAAATAGCATATTTATCGACGTCGCCAAAGACTTGAAAACACAGGGTGTTATAGACTTCCCCCGTTTAAGAGAGGCCTTGTCCTCTTGGCTAACAATCAGCACTTAACCGACGGTATTTGTGGGTCTCGGTGTTTTGTGAGGTGTTGGATATTTTCTTTCTTGATTGGTATTCACGCATCACCAACCGTGAAATCTGGACTCTCTTGGCGAGTTTCCATCTAACTTTTAACTAATGAAATCTGGGACTTTGCTTCAAACCGTTTTACTTCATGGCTACTATTTCTACCGGTCTTCCTCAAACAAAAGAAGCTTAGTCTTCGAAGATGGAAAGTCATCCAAGGATAACAGCTAACTGGTTCGTCGGCATGGCATTTTTCAGATTTGATACATAAAGACGTATTATGGATCTGCTTTAATATTCCTTCTTAGAAGTTCAAGCTTGTAATGCAACTTCTCCCAACTCTTTCTATCACCTTAAAATGGTAAAAAACATACTAGGGTTTAACTTCCCCCGTTTGCCAATAAGTATTCTTTTTATTTGTAAACTTTCCAACGGCGAGACTTTATTGCATAACTTTATCCCCGGCACTTGGTATTACCATTGGGGGTCGCTTCTTAAGGCTGCGGGTTAAAGAGATGTCAAGTTGCACGTTGATGGAACGGTCTGCATTTTTTGATATGGATGATTTTCTCAGTGGTTTCTTTGAATCAGTTATTGGAAGAGTATATGATGCTTCTAAAACTTTAGTCCAACTAACAGCGGTTAAACGACACTTTCGACAATAAGTGCTACAACATGGTGCGGCCTTGATTACTAGCGTCGATAGCTATTTGTTGGTTTGAAAACTCGAACATGGGCAAATGGTTAACCAAACCCTTTCCATAGTCGAGGTCACAAGCAAGCATAACATATCCTCGTGAGTTTGATTGGGAATCTAGATGTGAACGTCTCCTGTTTTAATGGATGGTACGCAGTACTCATATCCAAATTTGTACCCAAAGCGTTCTGAAGTGACCTCCAGAAATTAGATGCGAATCTCGGGTCACGATCGCAAATGATTGAGACAGGTATTCCATGTCTCGTGACCACCTCCTTTAGGTACAATCTTGCAAGTTTATCTAAAGGATCGGTCTCTCTCATTGGTGTGAAGATCGCACAGGAACTTAGTGAGCTCGGGTAAAAACTATCACTAAATTTGTGTCATAGCCTTGGAGACGTCTTAGGAGTTAGTGACAAAAATCCATAGTGATGTTGTCCCACTTCCATTCGGGTATCTTAGGTTGTACAAAAACATTCTGATGGCCTTTGATGTTCAGCCTTGACCTATTGCAAGTCAAGCACTTACTCAACATAGTGGCTATGTCGGACTTTCATGTTGGGACCATATGGCTTCTTCATGTATTGTACATTTTTTCGGAAACCAGAGAGGAATAGAGTCAGTATTTTGATTTGTGGGGCTCGTGCTGATCGACGTCCGCAAATCGCCATAACAAGGTACACCAGCTCCTTGCACATTTAGGCATAGAGGTTCCTTCGCTTCGTTGGTTCCAACTTTTGTTCTCTAATTGCTTCTGGGAATTTAGCGTTTTCAATCAACATTCCCCCAATGTCTTCACTCTTAATGTTCTCTGGTTTTCGCGCTTCAGTCTAAGCATTCAAGATCTGTTTGGGAAGATCTAAGCTAATAGTCATGACTGAGGATCGAACTCTTAACAGGTGGTTCTCGTTCTTTCCAGCTCACAATGCATTAGCAACTACATTTTGCTTTTCCTGGGGGTGATAACGAATATCTCAATCGTAATCACTTTGACCAACTCTATCCTCGGCGTTGACTCATGTTAACTCTTTTTATCTAAAAATTGTGTTTGCAAAAACTCTTGTGATCGGTGAACACCGCTAAACATTAGTTCAATATACATAACGGCTCCATGGATCTTGTGTGCTGTTACTACAATGACAACAAGTTTCTATAATAATTCATGAGTCGTATATTTCTTCTCATGAATTTCTTAACTGGGCGTTGATGCATATGAAATACCTTTTCTCTTGGTATCAACACTGCGCTACCAATACCTTCTTTGAAGTGTCGCAGTATGCGATGGAAATCTCCGCTTACTTCAGGTAGAAATGTTAGGTTTGGTGACTGCATAAACATCTGCTTCATACAGTTTGAAAAGATACTTCTTGTTTATCGCCCCAAACAAACTTGACTTTCTTTTGGTAAGCCTTAGTCATTGGTTTGGCGATCTTGATAAAACCCTTCAAAGATTCCTTTGGCAATACCCAGAAGACTAAAAATTGACAAATCCTGTTGGTGACTTAGGAGATTGTCCAATCTTTTATTTAATGGCTTCGTCTTGGCTGGATCCCATGAATTCCTTTACTATCGTCATGATGGACGTAGAGATCGTAACTTTGGAAATCCAAAATTCTCATTTGGAAAAAAATTAGCATACAACTCTCCTTCTTTAAGAAATTCTAAAGATTTGCTTAAGGTGTTTTCTTCATGTTCTGTTTGTTCTTCGAGTATATCAGAATATCGTCAATAAATAAAATTTCGAATTTTAATCCTGATATGGTTTTTACAACACACGATTCATAAGGTCCATGTATCGGGCTGGTGCGTTTGTCAAACCAAACGGACATCCATAAACTTGAAATTTGTAATGGTCAATAATGAGTTCTGAAAGGCAGTCTTCGGAATGTATTCTTTTAGAACATTTGTTGGTGATATCCTGTCCTTAGGTTTGATCTTCGAGTAGACACTCGAACCCTTGAATGTTGATCAAATAAATCATCAATTCTGGGGAGTGACGATAGTAGGTTCTTCACTTGTTAGTTTGTTTAATTCACGGTATTAGTTCAATGCAATCCGGAATGATCCATCCTTCATTCTTGACACAAACAAGACGGAAGCTCCGCCAGGGTGAGGAACTGGGGACTTATAAAGCCTTTGTCGGACAACTCTTTCAGGGGGGTTTTTTTTTTTGGCTCTGTAACTTTTCCCTTTCGGAATAGGCGCAATTCGATTAAGGTGCCCGTGCTATAGATGCAACACCAGGTACCAAATCAATTTGAAACTCCACTTGTCGAGTCGGAGGAAGACCCGACAAGTCCTCAGGAAATACTTCGGGAAAGTCTTGAACAATCGTTAAGTCTCAAGTCACCGTCATCTCCGACTTGACTTAACCTCTTTTGCAGTGACATGTGCCAAAATGATAGGAATTCCTCTTTCCATGTACTTTGCGTTTTAGTGCACGAAATGATGTTTTAATGCTGTCACATATCCCTGGGTTACTTCCATCACCATGTTAATGATTTAAGGTTTTATTTTTCAGGGGATGAGAACAATCTTCTTTAGCACAGTGATAACGGCATGTTTTTTGACAACCAGTCTATGCAATTATGACGTCGAAAACTACCCAAGTTATGAACGGGAATTAAGTTGATTTGAATGCGGGATTTAATAATCTTCTCTAATGGTGGGCAAATCGATAGCAAAATTGTCTTAGGGCGACTAGTAATGTGTCTTGGCTTCTTGGCTTAGGATTTGGTATAAGATGATGCCAACTTTATAGTAAGACGAAGTGAAGGTCTGCTTAGTTGATATGGTTGCTAATTCGATTTCCAAAAGTAAACGCGTTTTATGAATACGCATACAAAACATGATATTTTTAAGTAGGAAAATTGTCTTCAATTAAGAGGTTTTTAGAGGTGACTACTCTCAGCACGGACATGGGTACCTTCTGAATTATTACATAGTTGGATCAGGCCATGTATAATTGAGGACTACGATGCATGCTAATTTTCTGTCAAATAGCGTTAAAATTCTATGCTATTCGTGAGAGTAGTTTTGTAAGAGTAAATAAAGATCCTATGTTAATTATTAAACGAAATTCTCCTAATCCACGATAATTGGATAGATAATTTGAAATCATTCGTACAACAGAAATTTAAGGAAATTACAACGAGAACTCACTAAGGAGTTAAAGTCTAAGTTAGTTTCATCTTAGGATTTGCTAGTCAACAGGTCGGGACAACTTTCTCTTTTTAAGCTTTGGATCTCATCTTTAATGTTGTGAGGTTCTTGATCGGTTTCCCCTTCTCTCATAACCTTGTAGGGTATGGCACCACTCCATGTGATCAGTACCTCCAATTTGGTTTTGTGGACTTTGGTGCTTACGTTCGGGCAAATCACTCTTGTAGTGCCCCTGATTCCTCATTCATAGCAAATTAGCATTTTGAACTTGTCCCGACGTGGCTCTTTGGTGGTTTTAATAGTATTGTCGTTTGTAGGGTCTTACAGGATTACGGAACCATGATGCCCACTATATGTTGGCACTGTTTCCAAATTTTTTCTTCCATTCCCCACCATCATCACTAATAACCACTTACCCACCATTAATTCCCTCCTAACAAAAAAAAAATAACCCCTCCCCCCCCAAAACTCTCCTTCCCCACTGCCAAACTATCGACGAACCTCCGCCCTAACTCCCCCAATTTTATAAAACTTTAAACTATAAGACGTTTTATGTTTTTTATTATGAATTAATATATTATATACTATATTCATTATTAACTAACCCTAGAAGTAAGTAATCCGCTTTTACTCCAACCACTTTATTAATACTCAGAGAATATTACCCATAAAATCACCGTGAGATATATGTGCGCTCACCTTAGCAGAATTCTATATAGGCATCGCAGGAGTTCAGTCGCCAGCACTTCCCACATCTACTCCCCACCCTCCACCACCCACCCTGTGCCCCCCTACTTGTGTCGTGATGAGAGCCCATACCTCGCTAACTCGGTTGGTATGCCCAACCCTACCAATGTCACATCTCGAGACGCAGCCTCCTATATAAGAGATAGTGCCCCTCCTCTAATAGATAGATAGAGATAGACGGGTAGAGAATCAGGTCCTCGCCTGTTCAGGTCGTAGTTGTGCAACTCGCCGCCCTAGGTCGTTTCCGCGCGTGGTGGTTGAGATATTTTTCTGGTTCTTTGTGCTCTCACTGTATCGCTGCGCTGTTGGTGTGGTGGGGGTTCTTGATGGCTTCGTGTTGTGCTTTGTCGTATCCTTGAGCTGATAGGTGTGTTGGCTATGAGCGCTTACGCAAGTCTCTATTCATATATCTGCGGCGCTCTCAATAGCCTCGATAGCATTAGCCACTCGCTGGGCTAAAACCCGCTCATTTTCCTCAACATCATCCCTTGATTAACGTTGTAATTGTTCCTGAAAATCACAGGGAAAAAAAATGTATATGAAGTTTTATTTAAGGGAAAATCATAACACTCCGTGATCCCAACAAGTAGGTAAGGTGAGACCACGTTATGCATAGATATAAGATAACAGCAACCATGACATAAAATAAATCCCCCTCGTAAAGTAGCATGATCATAACCAACAACGTAAGTTAATACTTAATACATCATTTTACATGAGTAAAAGAGTATAAGCTTTTTATTAACACTACCAACCGAGTGTTACTCAAGTTTAGTGGAATACAAAATAAGCTACACTGACAATCTATTTGTCCATGGCCAGGGTGCCTCTTAAGATTCTAGATGCTAGACTCTTATGTTATCTTTAAGTGACTCAACATTCTCTGGTGGTGGTGATGATGAAGGTAGTGCAGCAGCAAACTCGGTAATGCCTGCCTTGGTAGATGGTGATCGTGGAGTATGGTGTTAAATAGACATCCATACTATATGGGATTTGGTCTCAAAAGATAAGATGATATGGCTTTTTATGTGGAGAGGTGGGTGATGTAGAAGTAGACTCATCAGTCTCAAATGCCTCTGTATTCTCAGCTTGAGGGGACAGGATCATCTGTAGGTACAGTAGAAGGGTCGGCCGGAGCTAGGTGCTCCTCCTCCCTCATTCGTTCCTCCTCATCCTTCTTAAACATCTCATCATAGTTGTCATTCATCGATGACTTTTTCATTAGAATTGTCTCATCCGTTGGCAGGATGGTCAGCAGGATCCTCCTCAGGGTCCTCCTTATCCTCTTCCGGATCGAAGTCAACAATGTAGCCTGGTGATAGGGCTGTAGGTGAGGCATCAACAGATAAAGGTTGATCCTTCATCGGTTCCTCTAGCTCCACATCAAAAGCTCACTGTAATCTCTTACGGCTCAGATTAATATAGACAGACGTATAGGTAACCGTTGATGATGAAAACATAACTGCTTGCAACGAGCAAGACTTAACTTATATAAATATATTATATAAGGTTGGTTTGGTAAATACGAGTATGCACTTATGGAATAAATTGAGAGATGGTAAGGTTCATATTCGACTAGGCTTAATGATTTAGTTAGCGCTTAGGACCTACGGCTTATTCATACTAACCTTGCCTGAAAGAAATATTCCCTATTTATATAAATATCTCTTATACAATAATTGTAAGAGTTGTGCGAAAGATGGCCCAACTCATCTTTGTATATATACCAATATACCATCATAGTAATATACGTACTATAATATAAAACAAGATATCAATTATGAATGCATCTAGTCCCACTAATGCAATCAACTAGTATGTTATGTAAGCATCTAGTAAAACTAACTAATGCAAACAACTAGTGTGTGTCCCATAAAAAACCCTTTTTATGAATGCAATGTTTGAAAATGGTTATAGTCCAGCAAAAACATTTTGACCTGGTTCTCTATAACCTTGGCTCTTGATACCAATCTGTAACACCCCCAAATTGGGTCGCAGCGGAATAAGGGTCCGGGGCGTGTTACTTCAAGATCAATAGCACAAGATATATAAGAACGACACAAAAAGTCGTTTAAAATGATACATTGGATTTAATTGAAAGGTTAAACAAAAGCAATTTTTTTTATAGCTTTACTTGTCCATTGTTGATATTACTAATGTTGACAAATACATTTCCCCAAAATTAATGCAAACTAATCTTTCAAGCGTGCATCAAAAAGATAACCCAATGCATCCTTGCATCCAATGCCTATTGATCTCCTGAAAACATTTCTTAAAACGTCAAACAAAGTTGTTGGTGAATTCATAGGTATTTAAATTCGTAATATGCAGACCGCAAGACTTTTTAGTGATAATGCATACACCATGCAGTTCTCACAAAACTAGATACATTTATCAGAATAAGCTCATGACACTGAAAGCTCGCGATCTTTCTTGCAATAAAAAAACTTTTATATATTGCAATTTCTGGCCCGTTAGTATGTTCAAAACCAAGAAAACATCCTAAATTCGACATGCTATAACGTTCGTTCCCGGTGATAGCTAATCACCTGAACGGGGAGGTCGTTTCCCGAATAGATCTATTAAATAACATTCGCGCTCACATAATGTAATTCCCAACTACATCTATGCAATTGACAGTTCATGATAACGGGGCTCAAACTTGGGTTATCGCTACTTAGGCAACATGTAATCAATACTTGCGTCCAATTTATAAAATAAAGCATGTTTCCACCCCATAATTATAAATCATTGAAATCGTAAAAATGTGGGGCTATGAACTCACCTTGAGTTCAGATAATCCAAATATCGCAGATAAAGCGTCACGTAAAAGATCGAATGCAACCTAAATTATCATAGGTCGTATAAGTACCAAGTACTTGAATCTAGTCTTATAGTTGTTATATCGTACTATCGTTCGGGCTATCATAATTAAAGAGGTCATGACATGACGTTCGAGGAGTTAGGACACTTTAAATCGTAAATCCAACAACTCGTCGAAACGCCATCCGAAGAGGCCTCATTATGAAACTACCTAGTAATATAGTACTTTGATAACCACATAATATTCTATATAGCTCAATCACCAACTAATGGTTTTGGAAAAATTGTGTTTAATAAGTTAAAACGTTTATAATTACCGTTTTAGTAAAACTGGCGTAACTTTCGCGTTTTAAACCCGATTCTCGCGTTTCTTATGTCCATCTTTTCGTATCAAGACGAGTTATCATAAATTGACATTTTTGAATTTCGGACCTACTGGTGAACAGTAACTTTTACTGTTCACATCAGACGTGAGTTTTATAAAAATCGTATTCGTCGTCGTAAAACCCGTAAATGTCGTATTTTATTCGTTATAGCTCCGTTTTTAACGATTCTTTCGAGGACGTTCTCGTATTTGAAAGTTCTATATTTTTATGAGGTTTACAAAAATATAACTTTCTGTCATGAATAGTAACTTTTATAAAAATAGTTTTATAAAAGTATTATTTGTCGTAAACTCGCGAAATTCATAACTCGTTCGTTATTAATTGAAAAATTACGATTCTTATCATTTTGGAATCCTAAAAATATGTATTATTTGTTAAAAATATCAATACTTTCTGTTTAAAATTTTATAAAAATTTTTTTATATAATTTCTTTACGACTTCGTGTATCTACACGTATAAATCGTTTTTTAACATAACTTTTTCGTTATTAATCCGTTTAACAAGTTTCTTACTTTTTCGGAATCGTCGTGAATTGTATTATCTTATAAAAATATAAAATGGGTATGTTAAAATTCGAATTTTGGACAGAATGTTTGCTTAAGCTTGTTGAACCCATTTTTAACTTTTTCTTTATACTTTACTACTTTTGTTTATTGTATACTTTTTTTTTTTTTTTTTTGTTTATTTTTTTTTTTTTACCAAAGTCTTCATATTCATATTTATTATAAATCTACTTATATTAAATGTCCATTGTCCATAGTAGTCCTCTGTGTCCAAACGTTACAAGGTTAACAAATCCATGATTAATACTTAATATCATAACTCTTTACTTATGAAATCTCTAATTTACTAGTTTATCATAATCATTTTATCCTAACCAAGTGTGTAATAAACTTGAGTGACCACTTTACATGATATCAATTAATATTTTTTTTTTTTTTTTTTTCATAAGATATATAAAAAGATGTACATTATGATGAAAATAAATAAAACTTTCATATTTTACATGCTTAATAATCTCTAAATGGTGGATTTAAGCTATAAAGAATTAAAATATGCAATATAAATGAAAAATTGCAAAGAATACATAAAGAGTTCAAGTAGGACCATTATGATGTTATGAATGATGATGAGAAACAAATGCCTTATCCCGGTTTAGACTAGAAAACAAAGCTTGCACTTAAGAAAACCATAATCTTGCTTTTCTTGATTAATACTTGAAAAAGGTTAGCCAATGCTTGGGATCACCTTAGAATACCTTAGAATAGATGTGTATAGGTGTGTATGGGTTGTATAAAAATTGATATGGGTTTGGTAGAGTGCTTGCCCAATGCCGTAGCTTATATGGAGATGGGGAGAGAAATATTGTGAAAATTTTACTAAGTGTTATTGTATGTAAGACTTAGCTAGTTTACTTGTATGTATATAATACTTTCAAGGGTCAAAAGTCATGCAAGTATTCAAAGAGACAAGGTATGGTTCAAAGGATGGTCATGGTTATGGTTAGTAGTCAAAGCATGCTAGGTATGGTGTTGCCATAATGAAGCATGGCATGAAATTGACCAACTTGAAGCCTTATCTTATTTTTCATGTACATATTTGCATATGATGCATGATTTTCGGTGGAACAAAGATATACATGATATATTTATGTAACTTTTATGTATTGGGTATAAAAGTGGGTATTTGTTGAAGCGTAGGAAAGTTTTTGGGTTACGGAGTGCCTTAACGCAATTTTATCGCGAAAAACGTATACACTTTACGTATCCTGATAAAAATAAAAATGACAAAGCTATAATTATTCTCAAAAAAATTATTTAAACTTTGCTTGATGTAAACATTTAATTGTTTGATTGGCTCCGTTTACATTTGAACGCTAATTTTTGATTCACGCGATTTAAACTTAATCATGAAACTACAATGAAACGCGTACAAACACTAAAAATAAATAGCATATTTTATCGAACGTCGCCAATAGGACTTGAAAAACAATGGGTGTTATATGTATCCTTTTCAAGCTTTATGATAGAATAACTCATCAGACCAAGCAATGAGCAAACCAAAAATAGTTACATGTTACCACATAGATTAGTTGAGTGATTTGAGTGATTTCATCTTCCTATTTCGTGAGGTGTTTGGTTGTGTTCTAGTAATTAATTTCAATAAGTTCTTGAACAGAAATTATTCCTCTAGGGATACATCTTTTATAAACTATTTAAAGGCTACTTGAGGTCAAGTAGGATTCAAGTGGGGGGCTATTTGATGACATCATAAAGAAGTCTATTTCCATAGCGTCATTTATCCCATGTTATTACTACCATTTTGTTTAGTTTATGCAAAAGAATTGGTACTTAATCATTTATATTTGAGAATTACAGTAATTATGGAGTAATGGTGATTAGATAGAAAAAGGCGTGCATTTTGGAGCATATATGACAGATTATTTGAAGATACTATTTGAAAGGACCAATACACCGTATCCATCAAGGAAGATACGGCGTATCCGTGCCTGCACTCACCAAAGACCACAGAGGAATAAAGCTCAATACGCCGTATCCAGAGAGACTCAATACGCCGTATTCAAAATATGGAATCAATATAATATTCTGGAAGATATCAAGCGTGCGGTCTCTTACTCTAAGAAATCCATTACGCAGTATCCAATACTTGGAATACGAAGTATCTATACAGACTTCCTGACCTTATAAATCAGAAAAACTCAAAAACGACGTTTTAAGTGTGCTAAATTATATCTCGATACCTAAATATAAAAGTTGATTTCAGTGGAGAGAAAGAGCAAAAAAGTTCGTGCTACGTTATCAATTCTAGGACGACATCGTTGTAATTCCATATACTTTAGTATCGTTCAGTTTTGGTATTATTAGGTTAACTCTGTTGTTGTTTACTTGGCTAAATAATTACTTCTTGTATTTTTATGACGTTTGAAGCTAATCATGTCGGGAATTCTGCCATTTAATTATTAAGATCTAAATGTTCGTATTTGTTTATCTTGATTTCTTGATTTATCGTTGAATATTTGTTTATGTTTATCCATTTATACTTGTTTACGCGCTTTTGTATGCGATCTATCATTAAACTGGATCTAGTGACACGGACCAAGTAGATCTAGAGTCTGGGATAGCTCTCCATATAGTAATTTATACATCTAGAATCATAGTTACATAATTTTTTCTAAGTCTGTGTCTAGGATACGCTTCAGGCTTAACTAGTTAATTGGATATTGCCAATGGTTTATTGATCGTGTTGACTATTAGGTGACCTAGATAATTCAACAAGTAACATTCTGATTCCATTGGATAGTTGGACAAGTGGACTACTAGTGTATAAATTACCATTAAGCGATAAGTAGGTAAAGTCTCTATGAGCTAGGGTTTAACAAGATCACCATTGCTTTAATCCCTAAGATAGATTATAATCATCAAATAAGGATGCTTTATGTGGATGCTTTAATTGTGACAGAATTAATGTGTCTAGGTCTTAGGATGATGTAATGCCTAAGTCTTAAGAATGATATGCCACCTCGAGAGAAGAAATCATTGCACTTAATAAACAAACCAACTTTCTAATCAGATTAATAATGGTTAATACACTTTTCTTATATTTGGCTCGACCACTCTTTTATCTTTTGTTAATTAGCTTGCGTGGGTTAAAGTGCCTTGAATTGTTTGTAGTCACCAACCAAACCGTGTCAGTCTCTCATACTGAAAACCCCCTTTTTACCCGTTAGAATTAGGATTTAGACTGACATAGGTTTAGAATAGAATAGAATTAACATAGATTAGATAACCAAGATATTAATTAAATTGATAGATTTAACCTCGCTTCAAGTGTTGGACACCCTACTTACCACGAAACTACTACCGATCGGGTACAATGCCCATTAAAGTGTTGTTTTTTGTTTAGTCGGCAAAATATAAATTTAAAACTTGAATCAATAAAATATACACCACACAACGACACATCAAGCCTGATCAACTATGCTTAATTCACGAAGGACTATGAAATGATGGGGGTAGCTTCCTGAAGTTATGTTAGGGGAAAGAAAAGGACATGTCAATTCTAAGACCACCTAAAAATGAGTTGACCTTGAGAGTACGCATTGGGTAATATGTACTTTTGCGTATGGATGTTATAGAAGGATGCTTGCGAGTGTTGAGATCTAGGTTATCATTGATTTCCTAGTGTTTGCCATGTTGCCTTAGTTGTATTGCATGTTGCCTTGAGAGTCTTGGTAGATTTGTCGTTTCTAGCAATGTTGATTAAGGGTGTGTCCTTAATAGTTATGTTGTTGTATTGTGTGTTGCTCTGTGATGCTTGTTTTAGTTGTCGGATCTTGTGAGCGTTTATTTGTCGTTCGTATCTTCTCGGTATATCTATTATATATATATATATATATATATCTTATAACTATATTTTATATATATATCTGTGTCATGTGTGTGGTGATATATATATTTATTAAATTATATTTTTAGTATATAGATATATATATATTTATTAGGTATTATTATACGGTTATGAATTCCTAATTAATTAGTTTATGTCTGATTTCTTTATGTTAGCAGTGTTAGTTTGCTGATAATTTGAGTAATGATATTTTATGGGAGTACTTATACCCTTTATCGTGTTATCACAGGTTATGTCTACCCCAGCGCACTTTGATTCAGAGATTTTCTCACTGGCCGATGGAGCTCAGAGCTCCCGAGTGCCTATCCCATTATTTGATGACCTTATTAGGGCAGTTAGGCAATCACATTTAGTTAATACGGACATTGAGTCTGGACCCCTTGAGGATCTTAGGGAGATAGAGGTTCCCCGGCCATTACTTGTTGTAACATCACTTGTTCCATCATTAGATGACCTTCACTTAACATTTGGGCAGGCACATACACCTGTCATTGTAGACACTGAGTCTGAGCTAGAGGAGGCTCCCTCAGAGACAGAGGAGTTTGAGGCTTCTGAGCCATCGGATACTAGGATCACCTCATCACATTCCTCAGCATCATCGAATTCCACCGCACCACTGTCACCTGATCACCTACTTACTCAAACTTCACCTACCCTTACACCCATCCGAGTTTTGCTCCACCATAGGACCGCACGTATGGCCGTGCGTACTCAGTCGACCTTATCTCCAGGCATGTTAGCCCAAATAGCGGAGGCATCTGCTTTGTCTCCCTCTTCATTTTGTAAGAGGTATAGATCCTCTTACGAGACACCATCACCATCATTATCTCTGATCCTTCCCATACGGAAGAGGTATCGGGGTACATCACAGCTTGTAAAGGACACTGAGGATGAGAGTTCGGATTCGGATACTGAGAAAGAGGGTTCAGAGGATGAGGGTCCTAGTTCAGATGAGGAGGAGGCTGCACCTGAGGGTCAATAGCAGGTAGTCCTGGCTGAGGACACAATTGTGGACGAGCCTCTAGGACTTGGTTATAAGGTGTTGAGACGTCGTGAGTTAGTTGTAGAAGAGGGCGAGATGCCTAGTACGTTTGAGGTAGGACAGAGCTCTAGGTCTGTGCCAGAGCATGAGGGAGCAGAGAGGATATCTGCATTTAGACAGCCCACCCTTGTTACATGAGTAGATCCTAAGGATGGTAGAGTTTATACCGACATTCTGACTTATGTACTGCCAGTTGCACCTGTTCAGACACCACCATCTCCCGAGTGGTCATTTGGTTCCTTGTCAGTTTCACCATCATCCCTAGTAGTTCCTACCCCGGTAGCTTTACCAGTGACTACCCCAGTAGCCACTATAGCAGTAGATGTGGATGAGTTCTTAGAGGTAGGGGCAACTTGAGCTTTCTAGGAGCATACTCCATGATCATACATAGTGTTTGGATGCACTACCACCTACTTTGTTTAAGGGTTATGACCGAGACCTTAGGGAGCTATATACTAGGTCAGGGGCGGTTAGAGATGAGATCTTTTCATAGAGGTATAGGTTTAAGAGTTTAAAGCGGGAGCGGGAGAGGGCTACGGTGACATTTAGTGCTATATGGAGGCTGGTACTAGATTTAGAGGCATGGGCATGTCAGACTAATGCCCAAAGAGCAGCTCTGTGGCATGCTATATATGATACTCAGAGGGAGAACCATGATTTGAGGATGTAGATTGCTAAGGAGAGGCATGAGCGATTGGAGTTGATAGATCGTGTTGCTAGGATGGAGAGGGATAAGAGTCTAGAGAGGAGTAGTAGACTATATGAGATTCTTGATTAGGAGTTTGTACACCACTAAACTGCTAAGGAGAGGCATGAGCGATTGGAGTTGATAGATCGTGTTGCTAGGATGGAGAGGGATAAGAGTCTAGAGAGGAGTAGTAGACTATATGAGATTCTTGATTAGGAGTTTGTACACCACTAAACCGAGTAGCTTCAGTTAGTGCTAGATCTATGCTGGATAGTTCAGTTGGTAGGAATTTTGAGCTAGTTGTTATTAGTCTGTAGACGACACATGTTGAAGTCAGGATTAACCTTAGAGGTAGAAATTTTTGTACGATTTTGGAAAATTAATGGATGGTAGTATGTTTTATTGTTTAAGCTGGTATACTGGTACATGGGAACGTCATTATTTACACATATTCGATATGACACGTCACTCACACCGAGTAGAGTTGCCATTCTTGTGAGACCTCTTACGCACTTATTCCCCACCTATGTGGAACTTGAAAAATATTCAAGTTGCCATGTCGAACCGTTGCGTTGGAAGAACGCGGAGTTAGGTAAAACCCTGTGAAGTCACGAGGAGACTTAGCCGTAATTGTAGTAGACTGATTTGGAACCTGATTTTGATTATAGCATAACCCTAATAAATATTCTAAATTCTTAGTGGGTTGGAACCCAAAGTACTCGAAGCAAGTAAAATCCACTTGCAAGAGTCTAGACTTTGATAAGCAAACCTTAGACGATCTTGAAAGAGCAATGCAAGAGTCGTGATGTGTGGGACACATACCTCTTGGAGGACTAAACCCATTGAATAGAACAACCGAGGGACTAGATGTTGTCAAATGCTTTAAGAGTTTTGCTGTCACGTCGAGGACTGGATCATATCTGGACACCCGACCGAATATGTAATCCAAAGGTTAAAGAGAACTATCAAGTTGAGGAGATAGTAGGAAAGATTATCATGTTGTGTGAAACAGGATCTAGATAGATCATAAGGAAGTGTAAGGACCGAGTTCTAGAACTAAGTCTTTAGGGGAATCAAAAGAAACCTCGCTTGAAGAGATTGAATCGGTAGAGGACCAGTGTGTTATGTTGAGGAATTAAAATTGTGTCGTTGTTATGCTTGATGATTTGAGTTGAATTTCAGGGCGAAATTCCTTTAAGGGGGTTAGACTGTGATAACCGGTAAACTTTTCCTGGGTCTAAGTATTTTTAAATACTATAATTATATCGGTGTCTTTCGATTTTGTTAGTTTTCTTAGAGAAAGCTGAAAGGTTGACTTCGGTTGACTTATTTTGTATGAAACGGTTAAGGTTTAACCGGGTGTTGAGAGAGTCTTGAGTTTCGTAAGTAAATCACTTTTGATTCATCTTTCCATTTCGGAGTGTTTATGTTGTCAATATTAATGCTTTCCGGGAAGTTTCTCGTGTTCCACGAAAATCGTTACGCAGCGCATACCGGCACGACAGTTAATTTAAAAACGGGTTTAATAATCTTGGGTGAATATAACGAACTTATTTGATAAGTAATATTCGTAATTTGATGTAACGTTCGTCTAGAACGTAAATCGTTAAGGTGTGATTTAAAATTTATCAGAAAATGGATGTTTTCGTGAAATTTAATTAAAGTCCATAACGGTCATGAAAGTGAAATTTTTGAACAAGTCTAAGATGTCAAGGCATATTTTGAAGTCGAGAAAGTTTTAAACTCGTGAGTCAGATTTCGGTTAAATTTAAACTAACCTCGTATTTTGGTCCCGACATGTCCGTTAATGTTCAAATGAATTTTGGGAAGTTTAAGAGGGAAATATGTCGTGTAAATATTCTAAGTTCTTGGAAAATATTTTTAAGACTAATAAAAATACTAGTTAACTTCGGGTAACGTTTTAAATTGATTAACCTTGAGTATTAAGTGAACCCGACACAAAAAGAAGCAAACCCAAACCCCTTTGGATACCCCCACCAGCGGACGAGCCCTATGAGGGATAATGAGGTACATTTTTAGCTTCATGTTCTTTTGTGGGTACAAGGTTTGTTTTATTAAGTTTTGTTTGTATCTTAAACACACATTCCTCATTTCTTTGATATCAAAACACACATTGTTTTCTCCCTTTCCTTGTGCTCGTTCGATTTCACAAAACACACAAACACATACATTTTTGTTAAACTTTGATCAAGAACTTGAAGGTGTAGAAGTCTTAGGTTGATTCTAGTAATTGGGTTATTGAATAAACTACGTTTGGGTAGTCGGTTCGCATTTCTTCTCGCTTTTCAAAACTCTCTTGGTAAGTTTTCTAAATTTTTATTTAACTTGTACTTTTGAGTATCTAATAATACATAGAAGCTGGTTGTACGGTGCGTTTGTTAAAAATCGAACACGAAAAATATAAAAAACAAAAGAATAAGGGTGCATTGGGTTCGGCTTGGATAAAAGGGAAGAAACAAAGATTGAACACTTTTATATTATGGTTGTGATGGCAAAATAACTTTTGTGTCAAGAGCTTATTCGACTTATTTTGAAACGTAGCTTAAAACTAAGCTCATTTAGAGCTTATTTGTGTTTTGGGCTTTTGTGTGGTCACGGTCCAACAAAAAGAGAAAAGGAAAGGAAAAGGTTATTGGGCTTGGCTCATTTGGTCTAGTTTTGGCTTATTTGGATTTTGGCTTATTAAGCTTCGGCTTATTTGATTTGGCATATTAAGTTTCGGCTTATATGGTCTTGGCTTATTTGGTCTCAGCTTATTTTGTATTTGGCTTATATTTGGCTTATGGCTTATGTTGATTTTGGCTTATATTCGACTTATGACTTATATTGATTTCGGCTTACATTTGATCTCGTGCTTATATTTTCGGACTTATATAAAGGTTTTGGACTTATATTTTGATTTTGGGCTTATAATAAGATTTTGAGCTTATGTTTTATCTTCGGCCCAATAAGCCGAGATCAGTCGTGTCTTGTCTTAGGATTATTGGCACCGTCAAGTTGGACCAGTTTAGTTTCTAACCTATTTTGGCAAGTAAAAGTTTAAGGTTTATTTTCTAAGTCTAATGGAACTATTTGAAACTAAATGGATTATTTTGTAAAGTGTTAGAAGTTAAGGTCTGAGAACCTTGGGAACCTCTTAAAAACGAACGGGTCATGTCGGATTTTATAAAAATGAATCACACTTAGAAAATATTATAGAAAACTTATCTTTGTGTCGATTCGACTAAAGGATAAAAGGTAACTTTTTAATAAACATTAAGTGTCAAGATTAAACGATCGAACGTGGACATACTAAGATGGCAAGATTTTATACTTACCTCGTTTAGCCTGATAAAAAGACGAAAATAATAAAATATTATTATTTTATTATCATATATACTTAAATATATATACTTTAACGTTACGAAGATGTTTATTCTTTTATTTCGGATCTTTGGGTTTTTACTCATTTCTCGTCGGATTCCCTCGAACCGTTTGGATAGTTGTCCCATTTTAGTTGTTGAGTCTATTTTGAGTAATATGTGTTGATGTCGCATTTGGCCCAAGTGCATCGAGTTGTTTTAGTTAGTAACCACACAACCATGATACCAAAACATTTTGTAATGAGAATAAGGGTTTTGTAATGAGAATAAGGGTTTTGTAATGAGAATAAGGGTTTTGTAATGAGAATAAGGGTTTTGTAATGAGAATAAGGGTTTAAAATTAATGATTAGGTCGTGGTCAGGTACCGTTGTGCGTTGTGTAGAGATTATCTTGTTCAGATTGTATCATTTATTGATGTGAGTTCTTGTAGCCCCATTTTTTATGTCTTTTCCGTTGGGGGAAATGGTACTCAAAACTGTTTTGAATGTGTTTTCTTACTGTGCGAAACCTGGTTTTGTTTTTGGGACAATGTTTTGTGCTTATGACTGGTATGTGAATATTATGTGGTTGGATTGTACTTGCGTGCATTGAGATGCATGGCAATGTATGTGATTAGCATGGATTTGCTATGTTTGTGATGGTCTTGCCCTAAGTAAATGCTCCAGCTGGTAGGCTTTAGGTGCGAGTGACCTCGGAGTTGCGACTCCAAGAGCATGGGTATATGTTGTTGTGATGACTAGCATGGGGATGTTATGTCATGGTGTATGATTAGCGGGGATGCTAAGCATGGAATTGGTATGTTTTGCATATATTCATTGTCATATTGCACAATTGTCTACTGTTTGAAATATTGGCACAACGACTGGGTTTTCTTCAAACCTACGAGCTCACCAATATTATTGTTGATCTTTTCGAGTATCATTTTCAGGTGTGTTGCGAACCAAGGTAAATTAAGAGAAATGGAAATTTAAGAAGTACACATGTGGGGTGTTAACTTCAAACTTGTACATTTTGATTTAAAAGTGTAAACTTGTAACTATTGTAAATCTATATCTTTTTTAAATTGATAGTATGATATTGTATCTTGTGCAATGTAAATCAGTATGTCGCATTCTCGTGTTTCCGTCGTTGTCAGGGTGTGACAGTATGTATTAACATCATGTGAACTTGGTTAGTGGAAGTAATGACTATAAATGGTAAGGCTTAAGTTTTAAAATATCTCATTTGATTCTTTGGTAATAAAAGTGGTGGCAACATGTATGTATATAGAGAAAATATTTCAATTCTGATATTTTAGTTTATTATGCAAGTGTATGTATAATATAGTATAAGGTGTAATGCAAAGTACAATTCAACATGCACTAAATTAATAAATTTGAGCATTTACGTAAAACTTTCAAAATAAACTTTGTAAACTTATAAATTATGTTTATAAACGTCATATAATATATATTTGACGTAACTTATATTTATTTAATGCCGATTTACGTTTAAAGTTGTTTCATATACCGATGAAGTCAACGCTTCCATGAAAAGTAAAATGTGTAAAGTTTTATAGTGAATAGTTTTGAGTTTATTGACGTATATTGGCATGAAAAATACGGGTTGTCACAATCTTCCCCTGTTAAACGAGCCTTGTCTCCAAAGCTCAAGTCGTGGTATTTGATGAAGGTGCGGGGTTGGCGAAGAGGTGCGGGTACTTTCTTTGAAATACTTAATCTTGATCATCCTAGAATGTGGTAACTAACTTCATTTTCTTAATATAGAGAGTATCATCGGTACGGGTTTCAACTCCTTGTTTATACCATGAATATTTTTGTTCTCAACATTCTACATCTTAATTGCTTTAGCTTGAGCATCCAAGATTTGTGATGGCGGGGTAATATTTATTGTTATGACTAAAATTTAACTCCTAGTGGCCTTATCTGTTCCTTTCGGTTTAAAGGGCCTTCTATAATATTTTCCTTTCCAAGGTGATAATGAATTTGTACCTATGATGGCGTCGCAACTACTAAGTCCTATGGTATTTCGTCGACACTGAATGAGTGATTTATTAAATTCCTTGACGGCGAGCAAACTCGTTGCCGGATTGTACTAGGGTGACTAGAGATGCAACTCGACTTTTTGACATAGGATTTGGTGTAAGGTGATGTCAACCCTATGCAGTAAGGTGGAGTGTAGGCCTACTTAGTTACTATGATTTCTGATTCAGTTTCCTGTGACAAAAACGTCTTATGAACACACACATAAAAACTTTGTTTTTCGGGGATATAATTAGAGAATTGATTTTGATAAAAGTTTTAAGGTGACTTCTCTCAGCATGGCACGATCCTTCCTGAATTATACATGGGTGATCAGGCTATGTATAATTGAGGACTAACGATGTAACGCTCAATTTTTGTCAAAACAATGTTAGGTATAAAATAGTGTCAAAAAAATTTATAGTGTGACAAAGTACATCACAAGAGGGAAACAAGGTAGTTTTTATGATGATAACATGCGAGATAACCGTAAGATGGTTTATAAGACACTAGCTCATAGGGTGATAGTAAAATAATTTATATGATGGAAGCAAAATAGTTTCGTAAAGTTAAAAAAACAAAATGATCCATACGATGATGGTAACGTGGTTTTTTTAGATGTTCGCAAGGTAGTATATAAGATGTCAAGAAAATAGTTTATAAGTTGGTGGAAGGATAGTTTGGAAAATGATAATAACTTAGTTCACATATAAATAGCGAAATAGTTTTTATATAGTAAATTAGTTTTTTCCAAAATAACAGTTGAATAGTTTATAAGTGATGGTAACTTGATTTCTTAAATAATAGTGTAACTGCTTATAAATGATAGCAAGGTAATTTATGAGGTGTAGCAATTTAGTTCATGAAATGGTAGCGAGTTATTTTATATATAATAATAAATGTGTTTATGAAATGATTGTGAAGTAGTTTATAAGTGATAGTAAAATTTTCATAAGGTGATGGTAAAACAGTTTTCATTGTGATAATAAAATAGGTTATTAGATAGTAGCAAAATGGTTTATATGATGGTAGGAAAAATAGTTTATAAAGTGGTAGTTTACTAAATGATGGAAAAATGGTTTATCATAATATAGAAAAAAAATTATAAAATGTTTGTGAAATGATTTGTTATTGATAGTAGAAATATTTTAAAAGGTGGTAGTAAGATTATTTATAAAACGATTTACGTATATGTTAGTAAAATAGTTTTTAAAATGATGGTTTATCAACCGATAGTAAGATAGTTTAGTAATGACAGCAACTTTGTTTATAAGACGATACTAAAATAATTTATGAGGTGATATCAAAATAGTTTTCGAGAGAATCACGTGACAGTTCATAATATAATAGTAAGGAGTTTATAATGTGGTAACAAATAATTTGCGAATCGATAACAAAATAGTTTATAAAATGACAATGAAAACAGTTTATGGAGGACAACGAAATAGTTTATAAGGTGACTACAAAATAATTTATAAGGTGGTAACAAAATGGTTTACAGGACGATACTAAAATAGTTTATCAACGATAGTAAAAATAGTTTGTAAGACGGTTGTAAAATGGTTTATAAAAATTTATTTCATTTGACGATAGTAAGATAACTATTAATGATTAGTAAAATAGTTTATCATGTGGTAGTGAAATGGTTTATAAAGTGGTTGTATAAATTTTTGAAGGGCTATAATAGTTTAAGGAGTGGTTTGCATAATTAAATAGAGAATTAAAGTAAAATCGATGAAGTTTTCATAAAACATAAATTTGATAGGGTAATTTAAATCATCCACGCATACAACGAAATTCAAAAGAACTTACAAACGCAAATAGGAAGTATAGTCCAAAAGAACACCCCCAAAATGGGTCGCAGCGGAAATATGTCCGGGAGTGTTACTTCATGAATACAATAGCTCAAGATACAAGAGAACGACCTCTTAATGAGTCGTTTGAAAAATAATCTCGTTGATTTAATTGAAATTTAAATAGTTATAACATTTGTCCCAATGTTGCTTCAAAATGAACGACTGGAAATAATACAACGAGATTTCATAGTTTGAATGTATGAAGAAATCCATGAATATAATCTTGTAAAATTGGGACTCTAATTCACATCAGTTACGTCAAGCAACTTATTCACCTAAGAAATGCATGCTTAAAAGTGTCAACATAAAGTTGGCGGGTTCATAGGTTTATGTAAGTATAAATGTGGGACTGCAAGATTTCAATGTGTGAAATAAGGTAACACATACAATATCTCAAAATGTAATTACGACTGCACTAAGCTCATGACACTGAAGCTACAACTTGTATGTGTACAAATTCATGCAAATAATGTGCCCGTGTAGATGTTCAACCCCCAACATCTAAAATCCGATATGGTATACGTCCGTGAGTTTGATCCTCCGAAACTAGTAAGCGCTACTTACCCGAACAGGGATGTCAGTCCCAAATAGATCTATTTATAACACACGCGCTTACACAAAGTAATTAACAGTATATTGGGCATAATGGGTTATTGCTACTTAGGCAAACTCGTAATTTGTTTTTGTTAAGGTTAATGAAGTGAAGTGATCAAAGGTAACGACATTTGGTACAGAGCCTCCGGAGCGTTTAGGTGTTGATTTGTGGATTAGATAACAAATTTCGTGGCTTTTTTCTTTCTATTTTTGGTTCGAAAAAGAAGAACAAGAAAAACCATGGTTTGATTTGATTTTCGTGGTTAAGGTGTTAAAGTTGTGTACTTTTGTGCTTAAAACAAACCCTTGTATCGTTTAAGTGAGGTCCACTACAATTTGATTTCGTGGCTAAAAAAAGGGTGAAATCTCGCTAAGGATTGAGAAGTTTATTTCGTCACTATAAGCGTTTTGACAAAGTTCTTGAGTTGCGTTTTTGGTCAAAGTTCTTGCGTTTTGATCCAGTTCATTGTCGTTTTGACTCGTTACGTTTGATCAAGTTCAGTGCGTTTTGACATACTCTTGCGTTGATCAAGTTTCATTGCGTTTTGACTCTTTTGGCGTTTTGAGAAACAATTCATTGCGTTTTGAACTCGTTGCATTTTGACAAGTTCATCATGCGTTTTACTATGTGAGTTATGATCAAGTACAGTTGTGTTTTTTGGCTCGTATGCCGTTTTGTCTACAGGTTGCGTTTTGAAGACCATCATTGCGTTTTGACTAAACGTTACTCTGCCCAATTTTTTTATACATTGCGTTTTGAGTCCAAGACAGATTGCGTTTTGACTTCAAAGATCTCATTGCGTTTTGATAAAGAACTCACTGCGTTTTGATCAAAGATAGTTGCGTTTTGACTAAAGTCATTGCGTTTTGTCCATTGAAAACCCATGTTAATGGTACCCTTTTTGTCGATCCGCGCATCAGGTGGTATTTGACCGAATTTGGGAATATATATATTAATCACCGTTTAATCAAAACATCACATCAAGACAAACAAACTTCATGGACTAAATACGAGGACTTTGGACTTTAATTCGGACTACAAGAACATAATCAACAAACTTTAACAACAACAATTAACTTTTCACGGTTTTCTCTCGATTTTGTAAAATCCCGCGAAAGAACTCAATTTCTCGGTTTAAATCTTTGACTTGTAAAATCCCGTGGAAATTAATTACTTTCAATTAATCACAAATCCAATCAACACTTCATAACACTTAAGATCCTTCAATCATTTTTCACTTCATAATTCGTCAATCATTCATCATGACAACTCCAATTGTAACTTCCACAACCGACAGTCAAATGCATAACAACATAATGACAGCTGGTTCAAGGGATCGTCCACCAATGCTTGCAACAGGACGATATGAATAATGGCGATCATGGTTCTTACGATACATTGATACAAGACCAAATGGTGATGCCTTACGGAAATGCATTCTCAAAGGTCCTTACACTCCAACGATTGTCACAACACCAGCTGTTCCTGCAACAGAGGATTCTCTAGCAGTTCTTGAACAAACAACAGTCGAGATAGTTATGAATATGACTCCTGAAAATAGAGCACATTTTGAATCAGAAAAAGAAGCGATTCATTTTATATTGACTGGAATTGAAGATGAAATATACTCAATTGTTGATGCATGTCAGACAGCTCAAGAAATATAGGAAGCCATCGAAAGGCTACAACAAGGTGAATCACTCAATATTCAAGATGTCAATACAAACTTATTTTGGGGGTTTGGTCAATTCACCTCTCGCGATGGAGAAACAATTGAGTCTTACTACACAAGATTCTACAAGATGATGAATGAAATGATCAGAAACAATTTGACAGTTGCTACAATGCAAGTCAATGTTTAATTTCTTTAACAACTTCAACCAAAATGGTCAAGATTTGTAACAATTGTCAAGAAACAACACAAGTTGGATGAAGTTTCATATCACAAACTCTTTGACATTCTGAAACAATACCAAAAGGAAGTTAATAAACTCCATGCTAAAAGAATGGCCAAGAATGCTAACCCATTAGCACTTGTTGCTACTGCTCAAATACTTCAAGACACTTATTATCAATCATCAAAGTCTCACAAATCATATGCACCAACATCAAAAGCTTCACTTCCAACCAGATCTCATGCAACAACAAGACACAAAGGCAAAGAGATAGCCAAACCAATCACACCACCATCTGAGTCAGCTTCTGAAGAAGACAGTGATCCTAAACAAGCTCAGAGGGATAAAAACATGTAGAAAATTTTGGCTCTCATTGCAAAGTACTTTAAGAAAATCTACAAACCTACCAACAACAACCTCAGAACTTCCTCAAACACCAGAAACAAGAATGTGGATACTACTCTAAGGTACAAGAATGACAATCAGACTTGACAGTTTGGGAATCAGAGGACAGTAAATGTTGCTGGGGCTAGAGAAACTGTAGGTGGTCAAGTAGTGCAATAGTCTGGGATACAGTGTTTTAACTACAAGGAATTTGGTCATTATGCTAAGGAATGCAGAAAGCCAAAACGGGTTAAAGACTCCACGTATCATAAGGAAAAGATGTTGTTGTGTAAACAAGCTAAGAAAGGTGTTTGATATGTGTGAAAACACATATCTGTTTTATATCAAAATAGGCCCTAAAAGACAAAATCGTGCTTTAAATGCTTGTATATTGCTTGTTTTGTCTTTGTGATTGTGTAGGTACGGATATTGCAAAAATCTCAAGAAAATGGTCAAAATTGGACAAACACGGACACGGGAACGGTATTGAATGTGCAAGAGCCAGGAGAATGCTATCAAAGGTCAACAAAAGTCAACCTATGGTCAACAGTGGTCAACCATAAAAAGACAAAACCCAAAAATTCCAAATCAGTCCCTCAAAGTTAACCAAATTACAAAAATAATCCCTAAACCCTAACGGTGTTAACTCTTGTTTATAAGAGTTAACACCCGTTAAACTCTTATATAAACCAACACCAAGCCCGAGCCCAAAAACTTGCCAGGCCCAAAACCCTTTTATAAGTCTAAAGTTAAACCCCGGGTTAACGAAGTCAAACACCCTTTTATAAAAAAAGGTAAAACGCGGGAAAAGAAGTTGTTACTATTCACCTTCTTCCCCATTTTACCTCAAGCTCAAATCAAAGGGGTAATTCAAATTGACAACGTAGCTACATAATTTAAGTGAAAAAGGACACCTTGGCAAAGTTATACATCACCAAACGCTCCCATTGGTGGAAACCCAAAAGGGAATGACACGCGGATGCAAGGAAGCACACCAAGGAATGGGGTTTTTACACTAAATCATGCCTAAAAGAAGCACAAAGGCCTCTGATACACGGATTGCCACGTTGGCAATCCGTGTGATCAAAATCTAATCCAACAATGGAGAGAGAGCATCCAATGATTGAAGGAATGAAAGGACAGGATTTATGGGAGCTTCTACCAACCTCCAAGGCCTAGAAGCATCTCCTGATGGCTATAAATAGCCCCTCACATTCACACACATGAGATGTAGTTTTTTTTAGCTTCTAAAACTTTAGCTTATGTAATTTTCATAAATTAGCTTATGTAGTTTTAATTCAGTTTTTAAAACTTTATTGTAATCTCAGTTTCAACATATTGTAATCAGTTTTCTAGTTAATGAAATCATAAGTTTTATTTTAATAATCTATCATAAGTTTTTTTTACTCTCAAATGTTGTTGCTACTGTTACATAAGCTCCTAATAAGCTCATACAAGCTCTCTGAGTCTATAAGCTCAGATTGAGCTCATATAAGTCATCTAATCTACTTAAACTCCTAAAATTAGTCTAAAACCTTTGCTAAATGGGATTAAGCTTCTTGGATGATGAGCTAGTAATGGAAGAGCTTATGGGACACTACCAGCTTATCCTTGGATAAGCTGGAGCTTGTAGACAGCTCAATTGAGCCTTTATTGCCTTTGTTTAGCTAAGGTTCCTTGTAAGTTCATTTACTCTTTCTGTCTTAATTTTCCTAGCTTAATTTTGCTTAAACTGCTTATAGTCTAGCTTATTTGTGCTTAATTCTGTCTATTTGTGCTTATTGAATATGTTTCAATATCTGTTTTTAAGTTTTATAGCTTAGATCTTAGATTTCTTAGTTTAGATACATAAAACTGTCAAAAACTAAAAATATTAGCTTAACTTGTAGCTTATTGTTTCTAGCTTATTTGCTTATAGATTTATGCTTATTAAGGTTGTTATAATCTATTTGTTATCTGGTATTTAGGATTTAAGTTCTTAATTTCTTTTTCATAAGCTAATATGGATTCTAGTCTAGTTAAAGGGTTGTTTGGGTAAACAGCACTAACCATAGGTTAGTGCTGTTGTTAGCTCTTTGGTCTTTTGTGTTCATTTTAGATTCCAAATTAAGTTTATTTCAAGCTATTTTTATAAGTTAGATGTGTTTTAGCTAATTTTTCAATAGTTAGTAACAATATAGCTCAAATCTATTAATTTTCTTTTGCATTAATGGCTTAACTCAGCTTTAGCTTTTGTAATTGCTTAATTTGAATTTAGATAAGTATTAAAATAGAGTAGAAAGAAGGATAATAGGTCTGCATTTGAAGGTTTTTAAAGTTAGTTCATTAGTATGTCAACTGCATCAGTAGCTTAAAAAGGATAATAAGTCATTTTCTAGTTTAATTTTCAGTAGGTTAATTTAGCATTTAGCTTTTGATTTTCAGATTATAAGTAACTTTTAGGTCATATTTTACAAGTTTACAATTAGTTTTAAATTTCTAGCTTATTTTGTCATCTAAAATTAAACTGCAACATTGCCTTTTGTCTTTTCAGTTTCAAAGTAAAACTAAGCATGATTTAAGCCTTAGGACTGTTTTCCAAGTGCTTTTTCATTAAGCTATTTTGTTATAAAATCATTTTTAAAAGTAGATTAGAGTAGCTATTTAGTAGTAGTATAAGCTTTAATAAGCTAGTTCCCTACAAGGATATAAGAGCTTACCTAAAAATAAGCTCAAAAGTCCCTGCAGGGGCTGGTTGGCTCTAAATCCATTTAAGTGCTTATTAGGATTTTATAGCTTTTTGCTTTTAATTTTTAGCTTAATTTGTCCTTAAAATAGCTTATTAGGTTAGAAGTAGTCAGTTTATAGCTTATTGAGTCTTAGTTAGCTTATTCTAGCTTTTTCAGTTAAAAACCAAATTTACCAAGAATAGTCTGTAGCTTTTTCTTAGTGTTTTTTTAGCTGCTTATTTAGATTTCAAAATGTGTTTAGCTTATTATTTTAAGTAGGTCTTTAGTTGAACTTTAAGATAGTGTTAAGCTCTTAGTTGTAAGAATCCATTTTAGTGCTTAAAAGTAAGCTAAAAGTCTGCCCTAAGGACTGTTTGGTTATTGGTTTTGAAACTAGAGCTTATTTTGTTTTCTAGCTTATTACTTGCTTATTTTTAAGTTCTGTTTAGCTCATTAGCTTAGGTTTAGCATATTATTGCTTAATTAGTCTTAACTTAGCTTATTTTAGTCTACTAGCTTATTTAGTTTTCTATAAAAAACAAAAAAGTAGCTAAGTAGTTTCTGTCAAATTATAAGCTAATTTCTAGCTTATTTAGGGCTTTTTCATAAAAAGTTGCTTTTATTAAAAATGCTTATTTTTAAGAGCTTTATAACTTTGCTTTTATAAGTTTTTATAAAAAAAAATGGGAAGGTGGAAATCGGGGGTGAGCAAGACTCGAACCCCCAACCTCAACACCCTCAACCCTTTATAACACACACCACTCACTACCACTGCGCCCTTGGGTCTTTTTCATTATACCTTTGCAACATTTATTCTTTATACACGTTTTGCCCTTATAAGCCTTATAAGTTGTTTTAGCTTATTTCATGGCTTATTCATTAAGCTGTGAGTTCGAGCTTATTTTTCCTAGGTCCTGATTAGTATAAGTTATTTAATGTATTTTTTCTAGAATTTTTATAGATAGTTTAGTATGTTTAAACATTTATTTTCATTAAAAACTTTAAAAAATCATAAAAAATAGAAAAATAATCAAAAAATATAAATCTTTTTTAGAAAATTTTCTTTTATCATAAAGTTTATAGGAAAATTGGTTTTTCTTTCGTAGGGTCTAATTTGCAAAATTTCGATTTTTAAAGAACGAGATTTGTTCCCGTTCTCGTTTTTCGTATTGTAAAGCTCATTTCAAATCCGTTTTTGTTCTAGTTTTCTTTAAACTTACTTTTTAGTCAATTAGAGTCCATTTAAAAAGAAAAAATTAAGTTAGATTTATTTTTTGAAATTTAGGGTTTTTGACCTCCGTTTTGGAGTCCCGTTTTGGGTTTTTAGTTAAAATTTGGTTTCCCGTTATTTGTCCTCGTCCTTAATTGTTATAATTTGTTTATTTTAATTTTTAAAAGTAGATAATCAAATTAATCTTTGTCTTCAATTCAAATCATTGTCCGAATATCAAACGTGGTTTCAATTTCACAAATCGTTAGGGGATAACGACCCGGGAATCATACTTCCCGGTTATATACGTATTATATTATATATTTTTGTGAAGATTTTCCTTTTTACCTTTGTCCTCAAGGGTAAATTGGTTATTTTCCATCATATTATATATTTTATTTTTACGTATATATAGATTCTAGCGAATCAATTTTTGGCGCCGCTGCCGGAGATTTGTGATTAAGATTCTCTCGTTTGAAGTTTGTTGATTGTGATTTGAAGACCCTTTCATTTTTGAAAGATTTGTTTTTTTGTTTAAAAAAATCAAAAATAAAAAGTTAAAAAATATTTTTCTTTTCTTTTAGTATAATTATCATATAAAAAATAAAAAAAATAAAAAATAAAAAAATTGTCATAAAAAAAATAAAATAAACAAAGTTGATAAAAGAACACCAACAAATAATACCTTTAATTGAGGTATTATCCATTAGTAAGTTCCCAACTCGAATCAAATATTTAAAAACTTGCCATTTGTGTCATTTACGATATACGGCTCACCTTAAAAGGTAAAATTTTTAAGAGCTACCGTGAAGTAAATTTGATTATTTGGTTTAAGTTGTCTTCTCGTTATTCGTTAAAATAATTTGTTAAAAAAAATTAAAAATAAATAAAAAATAAATTTTCTTTTTCTACTTTGTGCATGCGCACTTGTTCTCAAACCCGCAACCATAACCATCAACAACAAGCCCAACCGACAAGGCATTTAATGATCGTTAGTTGACTATGGGACAAAAACTTGAAAGTAAGTTAAATGAAACTATAGGACTATTAGCTCAAAAAGAAAATGACATAAAAGAAGGTTTAAAATTAAAAGCATACGAAATTTCTGTTGTCAATAAGAAACATGATGAGTTAGTCAAACAGAGTCTTTTAACAAAGTCACATTACGAAGGTCTTGTCAAGAGAAAACATATGTCATAACGGATTTGAAGTTAAGGAAGGAAATAGATATTGACAAAATGATTTCTTTGGAAAAACCAATTAAAGTTTTGAATGAAATTGTTACAAAAAGAAGTCAATCAATCAAACCATATTATGTTAGCCCAAATGCCTTACATTTAATGAGACCTACTTGCCAATCCAATGTACTCAAAAAGGCTCACTATGAGAAACCCATGTTTAGTATGCGATCCCACTGGACAATTGTTCCTGCAAACAGACTCGTCCCCGATAGGGAAGAGATTATGACTCTAGAAGAGAAAAGTCTGGAAATGGTGATGTATTTTGTATTTATACTTCAATATCTACTGAAGCACAGGATCGTAAAGATAGAGAAACCTTAACATGTGTTCTTATGTGAAGAACTCTGGTTATGTTGAGTAATTAAATAACTCACGATGCTCGTGACAATCGCGCACTATGTACAGCGATAAGGTCTAGTGAACCCTCACCGAGACGACGGACTTTTCCGCGAATTTCTAAAGGTCTTCCAGCCTCAGGCAACACTATGAAATAAGACGTATAATGTGGCCAGATATAAGAAATTATCATTTATGAAAAACAAAACAAATACTTTTCAAAAACATCGATTTTTACAGTGTCAAAATTAATAAGCGCAAAAGTAGACAGCATTCAATGTCATGACAATAAACATTAATCATCTGAATGAAATTTGTCGATCAAGCGTGGGTTAAAACATTCAAATGACTGTTCTCATCTTCGAACCCAAACTACTCTAGATATGGAAATCAAAATTAAGATGTGTTTGATTGCCCCTTGCCCTTATAGGACTCAGAATGATAGTTCGCATTTGGTTATGAACTTAAGCAAGAAAATGACATGCAGATTTAAAGTAAGTTGAATCTCTTTGAAAATGAATTGATGAACTTGAATCGGTAAGGACAGAATTTTCCAACATGTATGATATGAGATTTGCAGAATGTGTGTTTCGAGAATGATATTATGTGTTCATATTTGCAAATCTTCATCTGATTTAGATGAGATCACTAAATATACAATGATTATATCTTTATTAAATCAGGGAATGTGACTGGTCTTGCACGCAAAAAAGCTTTTGAACAACTGATTTTTAAACTTCCCTCTTGTGTTTTCAAATCATTGTCGATGTCGATAATCTACTAATTTATCTTTTTGTATTGTACGAGTTTGCTTTAAATATAAAGTTTAAGTTAAATAGAGTACGCTAAATTAGCGTGCAATGTAAACGGGCCATGAGAGAAAAAGAGTAATTTTGTTAAGTAAAAGAGTATGAAACTTCACTTATGCATGCATGAATATATATAGGAAGAGGTTATAAGATATTTACTTGCAAAGTTTGACCAAGAATTTCAAAGGGGGAGGGATATGGTACCGTGGGTTCAAGGGGACACCAAGAGGGAAACAAGGGCCTTTAAGGCCTTGGTCTCTTGGTTCCTTTTAATGGCAATCATCCCATTAAAGTAAGGAGGGTGTTTTCCACTAGTTAATCTCTTTTCTTTTATATGTTTACTTGCATTTTATAAAAAGAAAGTATAAGTAAAACTTTTAATTAAATGTAAAGTGTAGTTTTATTTTTATAAAAGTATACTTGTAATGTCTTTGTTAATTTGTGCATATACATTTATATAGGACATGTATATGTATGCTCATATGCATAAAGTTTTATAAACTTTGATCATTTTATATAAACGTAGGTATTTGTTGAAGCGTACGTTAATTTTTAGGGTTCCGGGAATACCTAATTGTCATTTATCGCGAAACGTAAACACTTTCACGTATCCGATAAAATAACTTGTGAAATGTTAATAATTATTCTTAAAATAAGTACTTAACCCTTGTTTGACGTAAACAATAATTTGCTTAATGCCCGTTTACGTTAACTGATCATTTTTAGCTTACGCGATTTAACTTAACGATTTCGATTAAAAACAAACGCGTACAATACTAAAAATAAATAGTGACTTTATTAATGTCGTACATTGTCCTAAAACACGGGGTGTTATAGATAGCTTGAAGGTTGTAACCCCAGTACTACAAGAGTACTTGTATTATTATTCTAATAATATTGAAGTAGTTTGTTATTACTTCATTGTTCATTGATTGTTTGTTTATTACTGTTCTATTGATAAACTCCACTAGAGTATCAAAGTGTAGATTCCGCATACACTTTGGTATATATACAAAGTCTCAATCTTTGTTATTTTGGATTCTTCCAAGGTGACAAACACTTTACTACATAAAGAATCGATCAAGGCGTGGGATCAACAAGTGGTATCAGAGCCTGTGCTTTGAGAAACTTTGATCTAGGAACAATGGAGTTGGAAAATTCTCAGAACAATGCGTTGGCAAAGCTTCCCATGCTCAAACTCGGGGAGTATGAGATGTGGGAAATCAGGATCAAGCAGTACTTTCAGATCCAGGATTATGCGTTATGGGAGGTAATTGAGAATGGAAATTCGTGGGTACCTATTCCTGTTACAGCACCAGAATCCGGTCCATCAACAGCATTGAAGATGAATGTGCCCTCTACTATTGAAGAAAAGATTTGCAAAAAAAATGATGTAAAGGCTAGAAGTCTTTTGCTCATGGCACTACCCAATGAACATCAATTTACCTTTAACCAGTATGTTGATGCTCAATCAATGTTTGCTGCCATTAAAGCTAGATTTGGAGGGAATGAAGCAACAAAGAGGACTCAGAAGGCCCTACTGAAGCAACAGTATGAAAACTTCAATGCTTCAAGCTCAGAATCACTTGATTCTATCTTTAACAGGCTTCAAAAGCTTGTTAGTAGATTGGCAATTCTGGGTGTAGTTACTCCTCCAGAAGATCTAAATGTTAAATTTTTAAGGAGCTTACCTTCTGAATGGGATACACATGTGGTAGTCTGGATGAACAAACCCGACTTTGATACTATGGGTTTGGATGATTTGTACAACAATTTTAAAATTGTTGAACAAAAGGTTAAGAGATCTACTGGTGCTATCAATGATGAAAAGAACTTGGCATTTCTAACCACTACAGGTGCAAGCAGTATTAATAATATTAATACTGTTAATCCTGAAGTTAGTACTGGTACCACCAAAGTTAATACTGCCAGTACTGAAACTAGTATTGCTAGTTTTAGTGATGTCACAGTATATGCCTTTTTGTCCAATCAACCATAAGGGTCTCAACTAGTTCATGAAGATCTTGAGCAACTTCATGATGATGATTTGGAAGAAATGGATCTAAAGTGGAATATGGCACTACTAAGCATGAGGGCAAGAAAGTTCTATCAGAGAACTGGAAGGAAGATCATCATTGATGGAAGCAGTACTGCTGGATATGATAAATCAAAGGTAGAATGTTTCGACTGCCATAAAATGGGACATTTTGCTAGAGAATGTAGAGCACCAAGGAGTAAAGTCAACAGAAATTGGAATCAAGGTAGCTCATCAAAGGCAGTAAGGATTGAAGATGCTTCTGAAAAGGCAATGTGTGCTATAGATGGTGCTGGATTTGATTGGAGTGACATGGCAGAGGAAGAAATTCAAGCAAACATGGCTCTCATGGCATTCTCATATTCTGAGGTAACAAATGATAAATCTTGTTCTAAATCTTGTTTGAAAAACTATGAAGTTGTAAAGAAACAGTATGATGATTTACTTGTTAAATTAGATGATACTGGTTTTAAAGCTTCTACATACAAAAGAGGTTAATCAATTTTAGAAGGACAAATTATTAAATATAAAGAATCTGAAGTCCTTTTTTCTGAGGAAATTGCTTTGCTTAAAAGAAGTGTAGGTCACAAAGAATATCTAATGGGATTACTTTGGACTGAACATGAAAAGGTTAAGGAAGAAAATGAGGGGTTTGTATAACACCCTGTGTTTTCAAGTCATTGACGACGTCATCAAATCCACAATGTACCTTTTGTATTGTACATGTTTGCTTGAAATTGTAAACGTTAGGTTAAATCGCGTACGCCAAATTTTATCGTATAATGTTAACGGGCATC